>JAECWJ010000601.1:0-43928 GCA_018150375.1 Drosophila sturtevanti
CTAGTATGCAATAACCAAATTAAACATGTTAACTTTTACATTAATTAAAATTAACATACATTAAAATTAATTTAAATAAATTTCATCAATATAAAAACTAATTACTAAAGAAGTTAACGAGTAAAAGTGGTTTAAAAAAAACGTTATATTTTTTATTGCATCTTATTATAGTAGGTGAAAATAGATAATATAAGTAAAATAATCATTCTCTCAACAAATAATAAATTAATCAAAGTCTTTTTCAAAGATCATTAAAATAACCTAGCCTTTCGAATCGAACTAATAATTTCCTGATATCATCCAAATATCCTTGAATCTCGTAACATTTCTGACGAACCTCATTATTTTGAGCCACATCAACAAAATCAATTTTGTTTGACTTTAGACTAGGAAAAAGTCTGAAAGGAATTAGAATGATATATGTATTTTAATGCTGTCGTTATATATTTCCAATCGAAACATTACCATAATATTTTGCACTATGAATTTGATTCCAAAATCCATTTGAAATGGGGAAAACCCCTTTATAGCCAATTTTCTTCAATGTTTCCAACAAAATAGTAAAATAGTAGTTTAATAGACTTTCCCAATCATTTAATCGTTGTTCAGGACCCATTAACGTGTCGACGGCATAAATAGTGTCAACTGAGATATGACACAGATTACATATTTGAAAATCTACAAGCATACAATCCTCTAGAATTCCAGTATCCTTATGGTGTTTAAATAACATGTTCCTTAGATGAAAGCCACCATGACTGAGTACATAGTAGGTATTATCACTACGATTATTCCGATACTCTACTATGACTACCTTGAGCTGTTCCAGGTAATTCTCTTTGATCTTTTCAATATAGGGGATATACTTAACCAAATCTGGTTGCCCATTAAGCATTTGCAAAAAGTTATCCATGCCAGAGGTAATCATGGGATCGTTCAGAATATGAGGCATTTCGATTAAACCATATTTAAATTCGTTCAAATACTTCGGTTGCTCGTTCAGTATTTTCATGCTTAACCGCATGCCATTTGGCCAATTTTTCGTAGAGAGCACTGTAGCTCCTCGATAGTTGGTTCCCGATCTCGCATTACGGAGTAACCCAGTGGAACTAAATTATCAAATATTAGAACTCGTCGTGACTGCAAACTATAGTAAATGCAGGGTACATAAAGCTTCGTTTTATCACCAACTTTTTGAAGAATTTTCTCAAACTTAGGCAACACTTCACTATACATTCCGATTTCTGTTTCGAAAGGTGTGACGAATGATTTGTTACATTTTCCATTTCACGTCTGATATTCTACAAAAGCACGGAACATCACACCGGCATCACCCCTACTCTTTTACCCTATGGGTAAAGGGTATAAAAACAGGGGTAAATAAACAATCATACAATCAACGCCGTGCACTATAAATGATGGAGGAATAAAAACGTAGCAATTTTTGATTAATAAAATAAAAAATTTTAATTTTATAGATTATTAAAATAACCTAGCCTCTCAAATCGATATAACAATTTTTTTACATCTTCTACGTATCCTTCAATCTTGTAACATTTCTTTCGAGCGTCGTTGTTGGGAGCAATCTCAGCGAAATCAAATTCCTTTGACTTCATAGCCCACATCAGAGGTAATATTGTGGAAACCAAAAAAAATCCTACAACAATTTTTAAGAATTACAACATTGTCATATATATTTTTGATAAAAGCATTACCATAATATTTTGCTCGATGAATTTGATCCCAAAAACCAGTTGAAGTGGGCAAAGGTCCTTTATAACCAATTATCTTCAATGTTTCCAACAAAATGGAAAAATAATAGTTCAAGAGACTCTCCCAATCGTTCAAACGCTGTTCAGGACTCATTAACATGTAGATGGAGTAAACAATGTCAACCGTTATGGGACATAAATTCGAAATCTGAAAATCCACAAGCATACAATCCTCGAAGCTTCCAGTCTCTTTATTGTGTTTAAATAACATATTCCTTAGATGAAAGTCACCATGGCTGAGTACATAGTAGGTATCATCACGACGATTGTTTCGATACTCTGCTAAATAACATTTTAGCTGTTCCAAATAATTTAGTTTGATATTTTCAAAATAGGGCTTATACTTGGCCAAATCAGACTGCTGGTTGAGCATTTCTAAAAAGTTGTCTATGCCCAAGTTTATCATATCGGAAATATTTGGCATTTCAATCAAACCATGTTTGTATTCTTTCAAAGATTCCGGTTGCTCGTTCAGGACTTTCATGCTAACCGCATGCCATTTGGCCAATTTTCGCAAAGAGCACTGCAGCTCCCCAATAGTTGGTTCCCGATACCGCAATACGGAGTAACCCAGTGGAACTAAATCATCAAATATTAGAACTTGCCGTGGCTGCAAACTATAGTATATGCAGGGTACATATAGTTTCGTTTTATCACCAACTTTTTGAAGGATTTTCTCAAATTTGGGCAGCACCTCACTATACATTCCAATTTCCGTTTTGAATAGGTAGGACTCACTCAATATATCCTTTTTGTAACCGTCCTGTTCGGGCATTGTTTTGACAATTAACGATTTGTTAAATTTTCCCTTTTCTGTCTCATATTCTACAGCGGCACGGAACATAACACTGGCATAATGATCATTCTTTCCACTCGCGGGTGAAATTTTTAGATCTAGCACTTTTAGTTTTAGTTCGTTTTCATATTTGCTTAGAACTTCTGCAATAAATTGGGCATTTAGCCATTCTGGGGCCTCCAATTCATCAGCGTTATACTGGTCGTTGTTATTCTTGTTCTCTGCCATGTTGATTCTTAACTGAACTATCTTTCAACTAGTTTCCGCTATATAACAAATTTCTTGTCAATCGTATTGCGAAAGCTTTGTCTTACACTTAACTTGCCTCTCTCAATTTTGTATATTTTTGTGAAATCAAAAAGTTTACGGACAATTTAATCGCCCATATATACAATTTGGAGCAAGTTAGGTACATTTAGCTTAAAATCTATATTAATGCGTCTCCAGCAGTGCTGCAGTTTGTGAGTTTATACAAAAAAATTATTAATTACAAAATACAATTAAAACTTGAAGGATGGACTAACTTCGAAAACGCCGAAATTCGTATACTATAATTCGCCAGAATCATTATTGTTAATTATAGGTACATGCGAAATTTAGAACTTCAAAATTTTGAGCTTGAGAAAAAAAATTTGTTCATACAAAATTATTTTTTCGTACCGATTGTTCCTATAGCAGCTATATGATATAGTCAACCGTTTCTGATAAAACTTAGTTGACACATTAATAGGTATATTAAACTCACAAATTTCCTATGGGAGCAATATGATATAGTTTTTTGATCGAGATGATTCCGAAATATACAATGTTGAAAATTTCAGCTCTGTAATAATTATAATGGTCTCAAAGAAGAAGATGTTGATCCTGACAGACGGACAGGACTAGATCGACTCGTCAATTCATGGTGATCAAGTATACCTTATTTAGTCGGAGATGGTTCCTTCTGTACGTTGCAAACTTCTGAACAAAATTAATATACCTCTGCAAGGGTATAAAAGTTTTAATTCATATAAATAGCCTTAACTATACATATAATATGTACTTATTTCCAAATCATTCGTGTTTGTTTAATTAAAGAGTTTCTGTTATCTCTTAAAGCTTAGCTACAATTTCAATAAAAAAAAATGAACCAAGCAAGTCTTCCCTGTCGACTTGAAGTTTACCCTGTACCAATTTGTAACAATTTTAAAATCACATTTTTACCAAAATCGCCTTCAACATAATAAATTATTTAAAGGGAAATTATCTTAACATGCCTTCTCTCTCATTCCTATCAGTGCCCGTAATGTATACTGCTTACAGAAGCTTACACTGCTTGCAGATCATAGCCGCATTCTCATATTATATTGCTTACCAATTTCAGTCATTCTTGCGCTATGAATTTTAGTACAAAACGTTTTTTGTATATCTCCGATATTTATTGTCCGATTTGAATTTGGTACCCAGGGCATAAAAATAGTTGTGTTTCCTTTTTACGAAAAATTGTTATAAAGCTTACAGGTAAAGCTTAGTAACATACTTTAAAAACTATATAGCTTTTTCTATCTATTATAAACATTTTTGTACAATAAACTAGGAAAAAAACAAGCAAAAGCGTATACATATGTACAATTATTCATAAATGTTTAATCTACTACCAATATTAACATTTATATATGCAAGTTATTAGTTTATACTTAATGACAAGTCCGATATAGATTTTTACAAATTTTCAAAGTATCCTTGCCTCTCGAAACGGGCAAATAAATTCTTTACATCTTTTAAATATCCTGGAATTCGGAAACATTTCTTTCGAATATCGTCTTTTTGAACCACATCAGCTATATAAATCTCGTTTGACTTCATAGCCCACATCATCGGCAAGAAAGTGGTTATTAGGAAAAAGTCTGCAAATATTAATTATAATTTATATAAATGTGATTACGTATTTTAATAAATAATTGTACCATAATATTTTGCTTCACTAATTTGTTTCCAAAATCCATTTGATGTGGGAAAAACGCCTTTATAACCTATTTTCTTCAATGTTTCCAACAAAATAGAAAAATAATAGTTCAAAAGACTCTCCCAATCATTTAACCGCTGTTCAGAGTTCATTAACATGTAGATGGCATAAATAGTGTCAACTGAGTTGGGACACAAATTACAAATTTGAAAGTCTACAAGCATGCAATCCTCAAGAGTTCCAGTATTCTTATTATGTTTAAACAACATATTCCTTAGGTGGAAGTCTCCATGACTGAGCACATAGTAAGTATCATCACTACGATTGATTCGATACTCAGATAAGACAACTTTTAGCTGCTCAATATAATTCACCTTAATCTTTTCAATATAAGGCTTGTACTTGACCAATTCAGGCTGCTCGTTGAGCATTTCTAAAAAGTTATCCATTCCCGTACTGATCATGGGATCTTCAAAAAAATTCGGCACTTCGATTAAACCGTGTTTGTATTCTTTTAAAGACTCTGGTTGCTCGTTCAGGATTTTCATGCTAACCGCATGCAATTTAGCCAACTTGGACAGAGGGGATTGTAGCTCCTCGACAGTTGGTTCTCGACCCCGCATTACGGAGTAACCCAGTGGAACTAAATCATCAAATATTAGAACTTGCCGTGGCTCCACGCTATAGTAAATGCAAGGTACATATAGCTTCGTTTTATCACCATGTTCCTGAAGTATTTTCTCAAATTTGGGCAACACTTCACTATACATTCCAATTTCCGTTTTGAATAGATGGGATTCTCTCAATATATCCTTTTTGTGGCCATCTTGTTCGGGCATTGTTTTGACAACCAGCGATTTGATAAATTTTCCCTTTTCTGTCACATATTCAACAGCGGCACGGAACATAACACTGGCATAGTGATCATTCTTTCCACTGGCGGGTGAAATTTTCAGATCTAACACTTTTAATTTTGGTTCGTTCTCATATTTGCTTAGAACTTCCGTAATAAATTGCGCATTTAGCCATTCTGGGGCCTCCAATTCATCAGCGTTATATTGGTCGTTGTTTTGCTTGTTCTCTGCCATGTTGATTCGTAACTGAACTATCTTTCAACTAGTTTCCGCTATTTAACGAACTTTTTATAAAGCTTTTTCCGAAAGCTTTGTCTACACTCGAATATTATGTGTTAATTGTATTTAATATTGTGAAATAAAAGTTATCGCTTAACCCCAACATACGATCACTAGGAATATAAGATGGCAGAAAAAACTGAGCCAATAAGTTCGTTTTTTGGTCCCTGATGATGCACTTTCTCAGGAGTACGAAGATTTCCAAAACACAATCTGCGGACGCCCCATTAAATGATCATTATTTAATAAAATCCATTATGCTGTTGATTTATATAGCTATGTTTAAAGATACGAGATATGTACCAAGGAGTATGTAATCAGAAATGTACATATTTCCAATATTTATTTCATTTTATAAAGTTGAACCTAAATAGTAAGATCAACTTATTTAAACCATGCCACAAAATTGGTCAGTTGTTTGTAATGCAACGAAATAAGTGTTTTTGACCTTTTAAAGTATATATGTAAATAAATTTAAGTAATATACATATGGGGGGGGTTGGTTTCTTTTAAATAATTTTAAGATGATTATATTTATTTGATAAAAAGGTTTATAAGTAATAATAATAAAACTGACAATAAGTAAACTGTGATTTTAAATTGAATACAACACTTCTTTCTTTCAAATACGTCTTTCACTTTTGGATGTTCTCTTCTAACTCAGCGTGTATGGCAACCGGCAACCTATGTAACTTGCCACCGATCGTCACATTTGTTCTTGTTGCATCTTTGTCGTTTTTTCTTCTTTGTCGTCTTTGCATCTTTGTAAACTTATTGTCGTTGGCTTGAGTTAATTAGTGAGCGAGGCAGTTTTACCACCCAATACATATATGTATGTATGTACATATGTATGTATGTACTTATACCTTGATAGACATCGATCATCAATTGTGTCTATCTATGTGTAAAAAATTGGTCGATAAGCTTTTTAGCGTTAAAATTGTCGGATCGGATGATTATTTCGGCACTTCAGAAGTTTGCCTAATAAATATTTTAGAAAATAAATAACCATATTTTGAGTAAACGCGTAGTGAAAAATAATTATTTTATTAAATATAAATGCTAACAAACGTATTTTTACAAATTATTAAAATAACCTAGCTTCTCAAAGTGGCTTAATAATTTGGTAACAATTTTTATACATTGTACCCATAGGGTTCAAGGGCATATTATAGTCGCCAAAATGGATATAACTGGCAGAAGGAAAATTTTCCGACCCCATAAAGTACATATGTATATTCTTGATCAGTATAAGTAAGTCGATAGAGAGTTGTGCGTCTGTCTGTCTGTATGAACATCGAGATCTTGGAGACTATAAGAGTAAGAGTAACCAAACTTGGTGTCAACATCCGTCTAGTGTATACGCAGATCAAGTTTGTTTCAAATTTTTGCCACGCCCACTTCCACCCCCGCAAATTAGAAAAAACTATAACTAGAGTTCTATTAAAGCTACAGTATTTTGGCAGACTCAATTATATAGCCAATATATACAATATGTATTGTGTCCCTAGTTTGAGAAACGAAAAGTTTTACATGCAGAAGTTTTTTGAACTGATTGTTCCTATGGGAGCTATTCGCTGCAGTCGGAATCAACCCGCGTAAAACCTGGCAATGTAATAGTAAACTATCCATTTCATTTTAAATGAAGTAAGCAAGTCGTCCCTGCCGACTTGGAGTATACCCTGTACCAATAAGAGATATGTTACAAACTCAAACTCCATCCAAATCCCCATTAATTGAATTTAAATTATTTTATAAAATTCTTCTAGCCAAATTCATGCTTTCTCGCTCTCATGTCAGTGAACGAAACTAATGCGTCATTCGGTACAAAGCAACATGCGCATGCTATCTCGCTCACACATTTCAGCTGCTGCTGCCCATAGAATTTCAGTACAAAACATATATACGTATTATCTCCGATATTTGTTGACCGATTTCGACCAAATTTGGTCAGATGGTACATATATACATATATATAATACTGTAGCTTTAATACAACTCTAGATATAGTTTTTCCTAATTTGCGGGGGCGGAAGTGGGCGTGGCAAAAATTTGAAACAAACTTGATCAGCGTACACACTAGACGGATGTTGACACCAAGTTTGGTTACTCTAGCTCTTATAGTCTCTGAGATCTAGGTGTTCATACGGACGGACAGACGGACAGACGGACGGACAGACGGACATGGCTATATCGACTCGGCTGTTGATCCTGATCAAGAATATATATACTTTATGGGGTCGGAAAATTTTCCTTCTGCCTGTTACATACATTTTAGCGACTTTAATATACCCTTGAACCCTATGGGTACAGGGTATAAAAATTTGTTCTTATCGTGAATTATAAAGACAGCCTTCGTATACTTCTTAATGATTCTGATAAATTATATAGAAACTATCGTCACGGACGAAGTTAGCCCATCCATTCATAAATGTTTTATCTACTACTAATATTAACAATATTTAAATGAACATAACTTACATGGTATATGATTCGAAACTAATAAATAAGTTAATATTAAAATATCATTAATGTGGGATGTGCATTTATTTGTTGCACGGAAAGATTATTTTAAACTAAATGGTATGTAACCTTCTTTTTTGTGCCTCAAACAAACATCAACTTAATCAAAAATAGTTTAAACTAGAAAGATGGACTAACTTCGGCCGTGCCGAAGTTCGTATACCCTTGCAGATTTTCTCTATATAATTCACCGGAAGCATTATTGTAAATTAAACATACCAAATTTACAAATTCAAAATTTTGAGAAAAAAAAATTTTTCATACAAAAATTTTTTTTTGTACCGATTATTCCTATAGCAGCTATATGATATAGCCAACCGATTCTGATAAAACTTGATTGAAGTATTAAGAAGTATATTAAACTCACAAATATCAAATTTCGTGGCATTCGGTTGAAAAACAACAGAGTTATTGAGGATAAACCTTATTCATGACCGATCGGTCCTATGGGAGCTATATGATATAGTCGTCCGATTCTGATCAAACTTGGTTGAAGTATCAAGAAGTATATTAAACTCACAAATATCAAATTTCGTGGCATTCGGTTGAAAAACAACTGAGTTATTGAGGATAAAGCTTATTCATGACCGATCGTTCCTATGGGAGCTATATGATATAGTCGTCCGATCGGGATGATTCCGAGATATAATGCCTGCAGCAAAAAGGAGCCTATGCTGAAAATCTCAGCTCTGTAGCTCTTATGGTCTCGGAGGAGAAGCTGTTGATCCAGACAGACGGACAGACGGACAGACGGTCAGACGGACAGACGGACAGGCGGACAGACGGACAGACGGACATGGTCATATCGACTCGGCTATTCATGCTGATCAAGAATATATATACTTTATATGGTCGGAGATGCTTCCTTCTGTGCGTTGCAAACTTCTGACCAAAATTAATATACCCTCTGCAAGGGTATAATAAAACAAATAAAATTTAACCCACATTAATACAGTTGATGCATAACAATATACATATGCCTTTTTTAATCATTTTTTAATCAGGAAAATTTACAATAATTTTTATCGATAAATGCTCCGGAATGGTTCACGAAAATGAAAATTAATTCGACTAGGATATAGGATATATCGAAAAGTACAGGTCATTTCAGAAACCCAAAACTCATCTTTAAATGAAATAAGCAAGTCGTCCCTGCCGACTTGGAGTATACCCTGTACCAATAATGAAGAAAGCAAGTCGTCCCTGCCGACTTGGAGTATACCCTATACCAAAAAAGGATATTTTATTTAAACAGACTCCTTCGCAATCCTCACAAGTTGAATAAAATTTTTCATAAAATTTTCTTAACAAGCCGAAACAGCAAATGCAAACGAAACTAATACTTCATTCGGTACAAAGCAATGTGCTATCATGCTATCTCGCTCACACATTTCAGTTTCTGCTGCCCTTGGCATTTCAGTACAAAACATATATGGATACGTATGTAGATCTTCGACATTTATTGTCCGATTTCGGTAAAATTCGGTCAAATGGTACATATTGGCTATAAAATTGAGTGGGAATAGGAATATGATAGCTTTAATACAACTCTAGTTATCGTTTTTTCTAATTTGCGGGGGCGGAAGTGGGCGTGGCAAAAATCTGCGTAGACGGATGTTGACACCAAGTTCGGTTGCTATTGCTCTTATAGTCTCTGAGATCTAGGTGTTCATACAGACGGACAGACGTACAGGCGGGCGGACAGACGGACATGGCTATATCGACTTGGTTGTTGATGCTGATCAAGAAAATATATACTTTATGGGGTCGGGAATGTTTCCTTCTATGGGTACAGGGTATAAAAACGGGTAAACTCATGCGTTTTTTTACTTAATTACGATCGCGTTTGCCATAGATCATATTTTCTGATGGATTATTACAAATTTTCAAAGTATCCTTTCCTCTCGAAACGGGCAAATAAATTCTTTACATCTTTTAAATATCCTTGAATTCGGAAACATTTCTTTCGAATATCGTCTTTTTGAACCACATCAGCAATATAAATCTCGTTTGACTTCATAGCCCACATCATCGGCAAGAAAGTGGTTATTAGGAAAAAGTCTGCAAATATTAATTATAATTTATATAAATGTGATTACGTATTTAAATAAATAAAAGTACCATAATATTTTGCTTCACTAATTTGTTTCAAAATCCATTTGATGTGGGAAAAACGCCTTTATAACCTATTTTCTTCAATGTTTCCAACAAAATAGAAAAATAATAGTTCAAAAGACTCTCCCAATCATTTAACCGCTGTTCAGAGTTCATTAACATGTAGATTGCATAAATGGTGTCAACTGAGATGGGACACAAATTACAAATTTGAAAGTCTACAAGCATGCAATCTTCAAGAGTTCCAGTATTCTTGTTATGTTTAAACAACATATTCCTTAGATGGAAATCACCATGACTGAGCACATAGTAAGTATCATTACGTCGATTGATTCGATACTCTGATAAGACAACTTTTATCTGTTCAATGTATTTCACCTTAATCTTTTCAATATAAGGCTTGTACTTGACCAATTCAGGCTGCTCGTTGAGCATTTCTAAAAAGTTATCCATTGCCGAAGTGATCATAGGATCTTCCAAAAAATTCGGCACTTCCATTAAACCGTGTTTATATTCTTTCAAAAACTCTGGTTGCTCGTTTAGGATTTTCATGCTAACTGCATGCCATTTAGCTAACTTCGACAGAGGGGACTGTAGTTCCTCGACGGTTGGTTCTCGGCCCCGCATTACGGAGTAACCCAGTGGAACTAAATCATCAAATATAAGAACTCGCCGTGGCTGCAAACTATAGTAAATGCAAGGTACATAAAGCTTCGTTTTATCACCAACATCCTGAAGAATTTTCTCAAATTTGGGCAACACTTCACTATACATTCCGATTTCCGTTTCGAATATATGAGCCTCACTCAACATATCTTTTTTGTGGCCATCCTGTTCGGGCATTGTTTTGACAACCAGCGATTTGATAAATTTTCCCTTTTCTGTCACATATTCAACAGCGGCACGGAACATAACACTGGCATAGTGATCATTCTTTCCACTGGCGGGTGAAATTTTCAGATCTAACACTTTTAATTTTGGTTCGTTCTCATATTTGCTTAGAACTTCCGTAATAAATTGCGCATTTAGCCATTCTGGGGCCTCCAATTCATCAGCGTTATATTGGTCGTTGTTTTGCTTGTTCTCTGCCATGTTGATTCGTAACTGAACTATCTTTCAACTAGTTTCCGCTATTTAACGAACTTTTTATAAAGCTTTTTCCGAAAGCTTTGTCTACACTCGAATATTATGTGTTAATTGTATTTAATATTGTGAAATAAAAGTTATCGCTTAACCCCAACATACGATCACTAGGAATATAAGATGGCAGAAAAAAACTGAGCCAATAAGTTCGTTTTTTGGTCCCTGATGATGCACTTTCTCAGGAGTACGAAGATTTCCAAAACACAATCTGCGGACGCCCCATTAAATGATCATTATTTAATAAAATCCATTATGCTGTTGATTTATATAGCTATGTTTAAAGATACGAGATATGTACCAAGGAGTATGTAATCAGAAATGTACATATTTCCAATATTTATTTCATTTTATAAAGTTGAACCTAAATAGTAAGATCAACTTATTTAAACCATGCCACAAAATTGGTCAGTTGTTTGTAATGCAACGAAATAAGTGTTTTTGACCTTTTAAAGTATATATGTAAATAAATTTAAGTAATATACATATGGGGGGGGGGTTGGTTTCTTTTAAATAATTTTAAGATGATTATATTTATTTGATAAAAGGTTTATAAGTAATAATAATAAAACTGACAATAAGTAAACTGTGATTTTAAATTGAATACAACACTTCTTTCTTTCAAATACGTCTTTCACTTTTGGATGTTCTCTTCTAACTCAGCGTGTATGGCAACCGGCAACCTATGTAACTTGCCACCGATCGTCACATTTTGTTCTTGTTGCATCTTTGTCGTTTTTTCTTCTTTGTCGTCTCTTTGCATCTTTGTAAACTTATTGTCGTTGGCTTGAGTTAATTAGTGAGCGAGGCAGTTTTACCACCCAATACATATATGTATGTATGTACATATGTATGTATGTACTTATACCTTGATAGACATCGATCATCAATTGTGTCTATCTATGTGTAAAAAATTGGTCGATAAGCTTTTTAGCGTTAAAATTGTCGGATCGGGTGATTATTTCGGCAATTCAGAAGTTTGCCTAATAAATATTTTAGTAAATAAATAACCATATTTTGAGTAAACAATTCGCGAACTCCAAAAAACAATGTACATAAATGCGTAGTGAAAAATAATTATTTTATTAAATATAAATGCTAACAAACGTATTTTTACAAATTATTAAAATAACCTAGCTTCTCAAAGTGGCTTAATAATTTGGTAACAATTTTTATACATTGTACCCATAGGGTTCAAGGGCATATTACAGTCGCCAAAATGTATATAACAGGCAGAAGGAAAATTTTCCGACCCCATAAAGTACATATGTATGTATATTCTTGATCAGTATCAATAGCGAAGTCGATAGAGAGTTGTCCGTCTGTCTGTCTGTATGAACATCGAGATCTTGGAGACTATAAGAGTAAGAGTAACCAAACTTGGTGTCAACATCCGTCTAGTGTATACGCAGATCAAGTTTGTTTCAAATTTTTGCCACGCCCACTTCCACCCCCGCAAATTAGAAAAAACTATAACTAGAGTTCTATTAGAGATATCATAATTCTTTTTGGCAGACTCAATTATATAGCCAATATGTATCATTTGATCCATTTGATCATTTGATGTGAATTTGATCCAAATCGGTCAATAAATATCGGAGATATACGTATATATGTTTTGTACTGAAATTCTATGGGCAGCAGCAGCTGAAATGTGCGAGCGAGATAGCATGCGCATGTGGCTTTGACCGAATGACGCATTAGTTTCGTTCAGTGATAGGAGGCAGCGTTGTTTTGCTGTCTACCTAGCAGGTACATAAGTATGTACATAGGTACTACCTACATATGCAAATGCTTGCGGAGTGTTGATGTAATGCTAAAATGAATGAAACAACAAGAGTTTGCAAGACATGCAAATTTATAGATAGCTTTATTCGTAAAGCAAAAACTGAATATACAAATATGAAACAATTTTGACCATTATATGTTTTTGTTCCTTTTTAATTAATAAGCCATTTTATTTTATTTTGGTTTCATTCAATTTCGCCGTATCATTTTACACTTGCAGAAGTTGTAATTTTTCCTATCAGAACATCAATAAAATTACATAATAAGTATTTATCACGCCCTCGTGTGCATGTGGGATTTATTTTTTGAATTTCGTGAAACGTACATATACATGGAAAATATATACAAAGAAAATATAGCTCATTGACTAAGAATAAGAATCAAATAAAATGCGTTATATTTTATTTGGTAGCAGGATGTTAGGCCAGTGTGTTTTTTAATTTTTTGGCGTATTTGGAAAAAACCGCACAAAGAAATGTCCCTTTTAGGTACCTGTATACCTAAAGGGAAATGATAAAAAGGCTTGTGAAAATCCCTACTTGAGCTTTTATTCAATATTTGCATTTGCAGGTAGAAGGGGAGGTACCTGTTTTTTCGGAAATTCCACGACCGTTGTGCACCTGATTTTCAAGGGTCTTAGTGAATGGTCATTATTTCATTCATTACCTTATATTTCAACTTTCTCGGGGATTCGCGATCTGCCCGCGAATCATTTAAAATCTTATTCTCAAAGTGTAAACATCGTTTTTGTGATTCATCTGTGTTGTGAAAAATTATAAAGTGAATTGTGATTTTCCAAAAAGTCAGTATAGTGTTGTTTTAAAGTGCGATCCTTATTTATTCGCGTCGCAAGTGTATTAGTGTGGAATAACTTCTGTTCCACTGTCGCTATTATTATTGGAAAATTGTGAGTCATTCTTTAAATTTTTTACTCCATTAACTAAATGAAGTAAGCAAGTCGTCCCTGCCGACTTGGAGTATACCCTGTACCAAAAAAGGATATTTCATTTAAACAGACTCCTTCGCAATCCTCATTAATTGAATAAAATTTTTCATAAAATTCTCTTAACAAGCCAAAACAACAAATTCATGCTTTCTCGCTCACTCCTAACAGTGAACGAAACTAATGCGTCATTCGGTACAAAGCAACATGCATGCGCATGCTATCTCGCTCACACATTTCAGTTGCTGCTGCCCAAAGCATTTCAGTACAAAAACATATATACGTATTATCTCCGATATTTATTGACCGATTTCGGTCAAATTGTGTCAGATGGTACATATTGGCTATATAATTGAGTCTGCCAAAAGAAATGCTGTAGCTTTAATAGAACTCTAGTTATAGTTTTTTCTAATTTGCGTGGGCGGAAGTGGGCGTGGCAAAATTTGAAACAAACTTGATCTGCGTATGGACTAGACGGATGTTGACACCAAGTTTGGTTGCTCTAGCTCTTATAGTCTCTGAGATCTCGATGTTCATACGGACGGACAGACGGACAGACGGACTTGGTCATATCGACTCGGCTGTTGATGCTGATCAAGAATATATATACTTTATGGGGTCGGAAAATTTTCCTTCTGGCTGTTACATACATTTTAGTGACTTTAATATACCTTGTACCCTATGGGTACAGGGTATAAAAATTGTTTTTTTCAAAACATTCCTGACATTTTTAAGTTTTACATTTTTTTATATTTTATTTCCTATATTTTAATATATATCCAAAAAATTTGACTTTCTATTCACACACTTTCAAACACAATTGCCGTTAATTTTCAAGCTTGTGTTTTTTTCGTGGTTCCAAAGACTACTTTTAATTATCCTTTATTTTTCGATTTTACCGTTAACTTTTTTCAATCCGCATATATACATATTTTTTATTATTTATTTTTACTCCATTAATTAAAAAATTATTTTTTTTCAAAACATTCCCGAAATTTTTTCATATTTGATTTCCTATATTTTAATATATATCCAAATTTTTGACTTTCTATTCACGCTTGTGTTTTCTTCATGGTTCCAAAGACGACTTTTAATAATCCCTTAATCCTTTATTTTTCGATTTTACCGTTAATTTTTTTTCAATTCGCGTTTATACATATTTCATTTTTTATTATTTACTGTTTATAAGTTTATTTTTCCATATCATATTATTTAATTTTGTCATTATTATATACACATATTTTATTTTTACTATTCATATATGCATTTACATTACCTCATTTAATTTTACTTTTTATTATATTCTTATATCCACATATATTTTTATTAACATATTCTCAATTTGACATTATTATTATTATTCTTTTTTAACCAAATTTGTCTTTTTTCAACAATATTTTTGAAATTGACATATTTTTATACCCTGTACCCATAGGGTTCAAGGGTATATTAAAGTCGCTAAAATGTATGTAACAGGCAGAAGGAAAATTTTCCGACCCCATAAAGTATATATATTCTTGATCAGCATCAACAGCCGAGTCGATATAGCCATGTCCGTCTGTCCGTCTGTCCGTCCGTCTGTCCGTCCGTCTGTCCGTCTGTCCGTCCGTCTGTCCGTCCGTCTGTCCGTCCGTCTGTCCGTCCGTCCGTATGAACACCTAGATCTCAGAGACTATAAGAGCTAGAGCAACCAAACTTGGTGTCAACATCCGTCTAGTCCATAAGCAGATCAAGTTTGTTTCAAATTTTTGCCCCGCCCACTTCCGCCCCCGCAAATTAGAAAAAACTATAACTAGAGTTGTATTAAAGCTACAGTATTTATTTTTGGTAGACTCAATTATATAGCCAATATGTACCATCCGACCGAATTTGACCGAAATCGGACAATGAATTTCGGAGATATACGTATATATGTTTTGTACTGAAATGCTGTGGGCAGCAGCAATTGAAATGTGTGAGCGAGATAGCATGCGCACGTTGCTTTGTACCAAATGACGCATCAGTTTCGTACACTATTAGGAGTGAGCGAGAAAGCATGCATTTGCTGTTTTGGCTTGTTAAGAGAAATTTATGAAAAAATTTATTCAATTAATGAGGATTGCGAAGGAGTCTGTTTAAATCAAATATCCTTTCTTGGTACAGGGTATACTCCAAGTCGGCAGGGACGACTTGCTTACTTCATTTAATTTTAATTTGTTAATTTGGCGTTTCGTTAAATGTTGTCCATTTAAAAAATCTTTTACTTTATTTTCATTGTTTTTGGCAATATTTATTAATTTTTTTCATTTTCAATAAGTTTTTTATCAGTATGCCGCGTTTAAATAGACTTTCAGCTTCTCAGCAGTCTCAAAGAAGAAGATTAAGAAATAGGAATAATAGGAATAATGAGGTGTACGCAGAAATTGAAAGACAGCGAAATTTAGAATATCAACAGGAGTGTAGGGCTAATCTCACCATAGATAATAGAGAAGGGGAACAAGCTCTTAACACCTTACGTCGTTCAATTCGTAGGCAAAACATCAACGTTAGGTTAGGGGAACAGTCGGTTAATACTGTAGAACATAGGGAAAGACGAACGGATCCAAGGTTTGGGCAGACAGCACAATTGCAAAATACATTAGAACATAGAGAACGACGAGCGGATCCAGTAAATAGACAGGCAGAACAGGTGGCCGATACTCGACGTCGGTCGACTCGTAGGAGAAATTCAGAATATAGGTCAAATGAGCAAGCGCAGAACACAGTAGAGCATAGGCAACGACGGACGGATCCAGTGAATAGGCAGGCAGAACAGGCGGCTGATACTCGACGTCGGTCGACTCGTAGGAGAAATTTAGAATATAGGTCAAATGAGCAAGCGCAGAACACAGTAGAGCATAGGGAACGACGAGCGGATCCTGTGATTAGGCAGGCAGAACAATTACAAAACACAGTAGAGCATAGGGAACGACGAGCGGATCCAGTGAATAGGCAGATAGAACAGGCGGCTGATACTCGTCGTAGATCAATCCTTAGAAGCAATTTAAATTATAGGGTATCAGAGCAGGCAGAAAATACTTCACGTAGATCATTACGTAGGAGAACAAATTTAGAACGGCGTATTGTAGAAAGAGACCAAGACAGGATACGTAGATCTCAAGACAGGAGAAACTTAGAACGTAGGGTCATTGAACGGGCGCGTAACACATTGGCACGCCGAAGTGCTCGAATAGCAGTCCAGCAAGCAAACCGCGATGCTATTAGGAATCTAAGCCAGCGAGTTAGCCAGTATAGGAGCATTAGTGAAAATAGAATAGCAGAGAATAGGCGAAATGCATCCCGTAACAGACAGGAACGTGCAAATGCCCTTCAGAACATTAGAAATCACACTCGTCAAGTTAGTTTAGAAGCACAAAGAGAGAAGTTTTATAGACTTGTAAAACTAGGTCCTAGTGAGATTTGCTATTCTTGCAAAGGCCTATGGTTTCCCCATAAGGTCAAAAGAAAGTCCCGTTCATTCATAGAAATAAATTATCAATTTAGCGCTCCTATTTTAGATGTTGCCGTTCAGTTTCCACTCACTGATGAGAATCTTACATTCTGCTCAACGTGTTTTGCCCACATTTCAAATAACACAAAACCAAAATTTGCCATATCACATGGTCTAGATTTTCCAGTATTGCCAGACTGCCTTAAAGAACTCAGCCCTTTAGAGGAACGTCTTATTTCTCCTCGCCTCCCTTTCATGATTATAAAGGCAACTGGCCATGAGCGTCAAAGCGCAATAAAAGGAGCTGTAGTTAATGTCCCGATTCCAGTTAGCAGAGTAGTAACTTCACTTCCTCGTGCATTCAGCGAGACCGAGGTTATTGAGCTCCACCTCAAACGCAGACTGGAATATGGTCATGATTTCATGGCTGAAACCTTTAGGCCCTCTAAAATCGAAAGCGCACTTAGGTTTCTAGTTAATAGTGAGCTATATAGGAAGCATAATGTTACAATTAATGAGCAGAGGCTTGATTCTTTTGAATCCGAATTAGTTCCATTTTATGCCAGTGAGGAGGATAGAGAATTCGCAGAAGAAATTTTGCACAGAAACGAGCCAATTATTCCTTCGCATGATCAAGTCCAGCCCGAAGAGGAAGCCGAGGAACTCAATCCCGGTGGGCAAGAAACAATGCTCGAAAATATTCAGGTAGATGATGCTGGCATACAGCGAATAACTATAGCTCCAGGAGAAGGGCAAAGGCCGTTAGATATGATTTTAAATACAGATTGTGAAGAATTAGCGTTTCCCACTTTATATGCAGGCCAAAAAAGAAAAACTTCTGCAAGTTTTGCAACCATTGTTAGATCAGAGCTTAGGAATGTAGATAGAAGAGGTTGCAGAACAGATAAATTATTTTTTGATTATAAAAAGTTAGAGCTGATAACGATTCGCAACAATACTTCCATATGTTTACGTAAACATAGCGCTCCACGCGCAACTACAGCTTCTAACGTGCTTTGTGAGGATTTTCTCAATAATTTAATTAGTCATGATGAAGGTTATAGGGTTCTTTTTTTATAACTTTGTCGGCTGCCGAGACAAAGTGGACAGAACTTCTAGTCATTCTCAGGAAAACAGTAGATAGAATCAATATTACAGAAGAAGAGGCATCTAATTTACAATTTAGCGAAAAAGCTCGTCTCATTAGATCAGATCCAGTAACTTGTGCAAGGTATTTCGAGCATAGATATAGGGAATTGATAAAAATAATAAAGAGTCAGGGAGGGATTTTCGGCGAGAATTTCGTTATTAGGCATTATTGGCGAGTTGAGTTTCAGCAGAGAAGCTCTCCTCATGTTCACGGGATGTTTTGGCTGAAAGATGCCCCTCAGATAGACCTTAATAATGAGGATTCCTTTGCACCCGGAATAGCGTTTATTGACCAGTTCGTTACCACAGATGTAACAAATGTAGATTTGGCTCCCTATTTAGTGTACCAAACACACACTCATAGTTTCACTTGCCTCCGAAAAGTTAGGGGACAAGAAATCTGTCGATTCGGGATTCCTAATCCTCCAATGCCCCAGACAGAAATTCTAAAGCCCCTACCCGAAGAATCTGAAAATATTTTGCGTCATCGCGAAAATTTCCAGAAAATTCAAATTTTCTTAAATAGCAGTTTTTCTTCTGAGATAGTTTCCCATTTGAGTAGTTTTGAAAATTTTCTTTTACATGAAAATGTAAACCTCAGCTATGAGGAATATTTACTTGCTCTTAGGTCTAGCTTGAAAAAGCCCCAAATTTTCCTTAAAAGAAGTTTTGCAGAAATTCGGGTTAATGCGTATAATTCCCATATTCTTTCTATGCAACGGGCCAATATGGACATTCAGTTCATATTAGATCCGTATGCTTGTTGCAGCTATATAATTAATTATATAAATAAATCCCAAAGAGGCATTTCTAAGCTGATGCGGGAAGCCGTTGCAAGTGTTGAAAGGGGCAACTTCAGCATCAGGCAAAAGCTGCAATACATTGGTCATAAGTTTATTTGCGGCACTGAGATATCTGCTCAGGAAGCTGCCTATTGCTGTCTAGGGATGTCTATGTCCAATATTAGTAACAAAGATAGGTTTATTAATACCAATTTGCCAGAACTTCGAGTTAAAATGCTCAAGTCTAGACAGCAATTACAAAGCTTGCCTCAGGACTCCACTGACATCTTTGTAAAAGGGTTACTTGACCATTATATAGAAAGACCAGATTTGCTTGAGGATTTAAGCTTAGCTGATTTCGCTGCCAATTATGAGTTTAGCATTAGGTCTCGCCGAAATAATAGGAATGAGGAAAACAGTGAGGTTTTAGGTAACAGTCTTCCTTTGCGCGATGGTAGTAGCTACATTACGCAAAGGAGATGGCCTTGCACAATTAGGTTTAGGAAATATAACATAAACACAGATAGGCAGAATTATTTTAGGGAATTAGTTATGTTGTATTTTCCTTGGAGAGACGAGCGGATAGAGTTAGTCCAGAGAAATTGTAAGGAGTTCTACAATGAGCAGGAGCATATTATTAGAGTAGGTTTTAATAAATATAATGTATTAGACGATTTAGAAGACGCGCTTAGAAGGGCTATGGAGAACGAAAATAGGGAAGCAGAAAATGAATTAGAAGGTCAGGTTGAATTAGATGAGGAGTTTAGGGTTCTAGCTTTTCCAGAAGTAAGCTCTCAGCTCAACTTATTGAATCTAAATGCCGATGCCCAACCTGCAGATTCGGATAATGATATCCACGTTATTAAGCTCCCTCCAATAATTTCGCCTGAAAATTTGGCAAGCATTGTTAGGTCCCTAAATATGAAACAAAAAAACTTTTTTTAACTCATGTTCTTCATAATGTGAAAAACAATGAAATGTTTCATGAGTTTGTAGGTGGCGGCGCAGGTGTCGGCAAAAGTAGGCTTATTTCTGCTATTTTTCAGTCCCTCTCAGTGGAGTATAATCGTAGAGTAGGTAACGACCCAACAACTGCTAAAATTCTCTTGTGCGCTCCCACAGGAAAAGCAGCTTTTGGAATTGGCGGTTCCACACTTCATTCCATATTTTCGCTTCCAATTAACCAGTCTGGGTCTTCATTTAGAGATTTGAGTTCTGACCTACTAAACACTCTTCGAACAAGGTTCATAGATCTCAAACTTTTAATAATTGATGAAATTTCGATGGTCGGTGCAAAAATGTTTTCGTATTTGGACTCGCGCCTTAAACAAATTTTTCGTAATAGGGATCTTCCCTTCGGGGGCATTTCTGTTATCGTGTTCGGCGATCTCAGACAACTACGCCCTGTAGGTGATCGTTGGATATTTCAATCCACATCATCCTCGCATGACCCTTACAGCATTCTTGTTGGGCCTTCTCTGTGGGAACGTTTTAAGTTTTTTGAGCTCACAAAGATCATGCGACAGCGAGACGATCAACCATTTGCAATCGCACTTAACAACATGGCATCCGGCCAAATGTCAGTAGCAGATATAGATTTATTTAGGACCAGAATTTTCGACGCAAGTCAAGTTCCAGATGAGGCAATTCATCTATTTCTCAGTAATAGGGACACGGACCATTACAACAGGGCAAAACTAGCTTCTATTCCCACTGAGGAATATATTTCTTTGGCTGTAGATTGTATCAAAGCTGCACATCTCAATCAAGCAGCTAAAAATAAGTATTTAGAAGATGTCAAAGGATTCAAAACTTCTGACACTCAGGGTCTTTGTAGTCATCTAATTTTAAAAACCACTGCCAAATATATGATGACTGTAAATGTAGATACGGCAGATGGTCTCGTGAATGGAGCCACGGGTACCTTAATGGACATAGAAGTAGATTCGTCCAATAACCCCACAATCCTATGGATAAAATTTTTAGAAGATAGTGTAGGAGTGAATGCTCGAGCTAAATTTCGGCAACGTGCCCAAAATTCTTGGACCCCAATTCAGAAAACGGTCAAAAGTTTTCAATTTAAGTCAAATGAGCAAGTCACTATTGATAGAAAACAGTTTCCGGTTATAGCTGCAGAAGCTATAACTATTCATAAAAGTCAAGGTGCTACATATGAAAGAGTGGTGGTCCACCCAAGTTCAGGAATGCAACGTGAAGCATTATATGTAGCATGTAGTAGGGCAACTAGTGCAGCAGGCCTTTATATTGTCGGACAATTCGTCCCCCCAAGATCTGGCCAAGATTCAGCAGCTGAGCAAGAGCTGTAAAAACTGCGCACCGAAAGAGCTCTTCAAACACATTTTGATACATTATTTGACATCACTAATTTCAATATTTTTTTCCATAATACGGAAAGTCTCCACTGTCATATTAGTGATGTTTGCTCCAATCAGCTTATGCTGCAGTCTTCCATACTGTGTTTTGTTGAGGCTTCTACATATGCTAACGAAGCATATGAAATTCCTGGTTACACTATTGCAGTGCGACTAGACTGCCCTTCATTGGCAAGCGGTGCTCGATCTAAAAGAGGTATTCTTATATTTATTAAGAATGAAATGTTAGAAAATACTAGTCTTTGTTCAAGTGGTCGATATTATGCCAGATCGAGTACTCTTACTTCCCCTGTTTTCGAATTTGCCCTGTTGAAGTTTAAGTCTCTAGGAATTTTAATAGTTTATCGTAGTCCGACATACCCATTGTCAAAGTTTAAGGTTGAGGTCGAGAGATTAGTTGAGGAAAATTCAAAAAAAAATAAAAAAAAAATATTCAAAAACATGGGGAATAAGGAATTGCCTAATTTGGATAAGGTAATTCAAGTCGACTCGAAGGTTTCCAATATTTAGCTATACTTGGTAATCCAATTGATTTTTTTCAAAAGCCTCCACGTGGTGTTCCCTGGGTACCGACATGTTTATTCAGTCGGTAGCAAATTCGAGCGGCGTTTTATAATTCTTAAATAAGCATTTTATTTTATCTAAACTTGTATGTTCAATAACTATATGTTCTTAAAGCCGTTTTCATATAAAGAACTTATAATCACTGTGACAAATGGTACAGGGTATACTCAAGTCGGCAATCCGACTTGCTTACTTCATTTTACTTAATTACGATCGCGTTTGCCATAGATCATATTTTCTGATGGATTATTACAAATTATCAAAATACCCTTGCCTCTCGAAACGGGCAAATAAATTCTTTACATCTTTTAAATATCCTTGAATTCGGAAACATTTCTTTCGAATATCGTCTTTTTGAACCACATCAGCAATATAAATCTCGTTTGACTTCATAGCCCACATCATCGGCAAGAAAGTGGTTATTAGGAAAAAGTCTGCAAATATTAATTATAATTTATATAAATGTGATTACGTATTTAAATAAATAAAAGTACCATAATATTTTGCTTCACTAATTTGTTTCCAAAATCCATTTGATGTGGGAAAAACGCCTTTATAACCTATTTTCTTCAATGTTTCCAACAAAATAGAAAAATAATAGTTCAAAAGACTCTCCCAATCATTTAACCGCTGTTCAGAGTTCATTAACATGTAGATTGCATAAATGGTGTCAACTGAGATGGGACACAAATTACAAATTTGAAAGTCTACAAGCATGCAATCTTCAAGAGTTCCAGTATTCTTGTTATGTTTAAACAACATATTCCTTAGATGGAAATCACCATGACTGAGCACATAGTAAGTATCATTACGTCGATTGATTCGATACTCTGATAAGACAACTTTTATCTGTTCAATGTATTTCACCTTAATCTTTTCAATATAAGGCTTGTACTTGACCAATTCAGGCTGCTCGTTGAGCATTTCTAAAAAGTTATCCATTGCCGAAGTGATCATAGGATCTTCCAAAAAAATTCGGCACTTCCATTAAACCGTGTTTATATTCTTTCAAAAACTCTGGTTGCTCGTTTAGGATTTTCATGCTAACTGCATGCCATTTAGCTAACTTCGACAGAGGGGACTGTAGTTCCTCGACGGTTGGTTCTCGGCCCCGCATTACGGAGTAACCCAGTGGAACTAAATCATCAAATATAAGAACTCGCCGTGGCTGCAAACTATAGTAAATGCAAGGTACATAAAGCTTCGTTTTATCACCAACATCCTGAAGAATTTTCTCAAATTTGGGCAACACTTCACTATACATTCCGATTTCCGTTTCGAATATATGAGCCTCACTCAACATATCTTTTTTGTGGCCATCCTGTTCGGGCATTGTTTTGACAACCAGCGATTTGATAAATTTTCCCTTTTCTGTCACATATTCAACAGCGGCACGGAACATAACACTGGCATAGTGATCATTCTTTCCACTCGCGGGTGAAATTTTCAGATCTAACACTTTTAATTCTGGTTCGTTCTCATAATTGCTTAGAACTTCCGTGATAAATTGCGCATTCAGCCATTTAGGGGCTTCAAGTTCATCCGTATTGTACTGATCGTTGTTATTCTTATTCTCTGCCATGTTGATTCCTTACTGAACTATCTTTCAACTAGATTCCGCTATTTAACGTACTTTTTACAAAGCTTTTTCCGAAAGCTTTGCTCTACGCTCGAATATTATGTATTTATTGTATTTTATATTGTGAAATAAAACGTAGTGTCGCCTAACCCTCATATACGACCACTAGGAATAAAAGATTGGAGAAAAAGATGAGCCAATAAGTCCCTTATGACGCACTTTTTCACAAGATCAGAAGATTTCCAAAACACAATCTGAGGACGCGCCATCAAACTATTTAATAATAATAATGATGTTGATTTATATAACTATTTATAAAAATACGAGACCTATTTTTGTAAAAAAAAATGTATTTGGTCGCGTTGTTTTCAAATTCAATGCCGGAAAACGATTTCTTTCAATTTAATCTTTCCAACATAAGCCTTGTATTTGGCCAATTTAAGTTGCCCATTCAGTATTTGCAGAAAGTTGTCCATGCTTGTTGTAAACATGGGATCTTTCAAAATGTGAGGCATTTCGATTAAACCATATTTGAATTCCTTTAAATACTCTGGTTCCTCATTCAGCACTTTCATACTAACTAAACTCTACTAAAGCACGAAACATCACACTGGCATAGTGATTACCCTTGCCACTTGCTGGTGAGATTTTAAGCTCCAGAACTTTTAGATCTGCTGCTTCGTTCTTATATTTGCTTAGAACTTTCGTGAAGAATTGCACATTGAGCTATTCCGGAGCCACCAATACTTATCGCTGCTTTTTGTTTCCGTCATTTCATTTAACTAAAACTGCCGTGTGTTTTTGCTGTGTTAATAACTAAACAAGTGAAGCTTTATATAGTGGGCTTTATCAATTTAAATGAGCTTTCTTTAATAGTTGAATTCGTAGCTTTATCATTCAGCTAAAGAGTGCTTGTGATCCGAAATATTTACAACGATTATATTTATTTATAAGTTGATTTTTTTTATTTCACAATTTTCGTAATTTTAAGCGACATCATATATAAGCCTCGGAAATCATAGTTAACCAAGTAGTCAACTTTTAGATACAGTTAGGTGAACATCAAGTACTAGAAAGAGATAATGGTAGACAATAATGTGATAAACAATAAAGAGCAGTTACAAGCTCCCAGCTGGCTTGATGGTCAGTTTTTTACAAAAGTACTACAGAGTGGGAATAAGAGTGATATCAATGTGCTGGGCTTTCAAATATCTCCAGCCAGTGCTCAGGGTGATCAATATGCCAGCGTTATGTATCGAGCTCTAGTAGAATATCAAAGTGGTCAGGAAAAGCACACCAAATCACTAATCATTAAGACGATGCCCGAAGAAGATGATGAAAGGAAAGATTTTATTGGCGAAGAATCGAAAATTTTTGAAACAGAAATTGCTATGTATACAAAAATTCTGCCCAAATTTGAGAAAATTCTTCAAGAATCAGGGGATAATACAGCTCTTTCCGCCAAATGCTTATATCACAGCTTAAGACCACGGAAAATATTAATATTTGAGGATCTTCTGGAACAAGGATTTGAGGTAGTCCGTAATAGGGACGTTCATCTGGACGAAGTAAAGGCTGCCTTAGAAAAACTTGCTAAATGGCATGCTGTTAGTTTTAAAGTGTTAAATGAAGAACCTCAACTATTGGAAGAAATGCGTTACGACTTGACTATCACAATGACAAATTTCCTGGAGCAGCCTTTCCTCACAGAAGGCTTATCAAATTTTATAGATATGCTAGGTACTGTTGACGAATTAAAGAAGTATGTGAAATACTTTAAGAAAATGGAGGGAAAATTAATACAGGCCTGGGCCGATCTCATGCGAGAATATCGTATCAATTACCAATCGGATAAATATTATGTATTATGTCATGGTGACTTTCATCGGAAAAATATGATGTTTAAGAATAATAAAATAACTGGAAACTCAGAAGATTGTATGCTGGTCGACTTCCAGATGTGTTACGTTGGACCCATGACCAACGATTTCCTCTATGGTGTCTATTTATTATTCGAAGCTGAACACCGAAAAGATAAAATAGATGAGTTAATCTACTTTTATTTTAAAATAGTTGAAAACACATTGGTAAAAATTGGCTATCAGGGAAAGATGCCCAAATTATTGGAATATCGTCGACAACTTTTCGAAGATAAATATAATGGTGAGTAAATTATAGTAAATATTATATAATTTTAAGCGATTCCATATTAATTATTTCTTAATTTTACTTACCGTAGACTTCATAATGCTTACCTCTTTTATGCCTGTTATTATTGCCATGCACAAAGAGTCCATGGACTTGGGTCAGATTTGTGTAGATTCCAAAATACGTGCGAACTTGCAATATAATAAAAAATTCCAGGAGGAAGTAAAAGTAATGTTGCCACGCATGCTCCACCTTGGATACTTTGAACACCTTGAAGACTAATCTGAAGAATTTTAAGAAAACCAACCATTTCCGTTTAATTAAATTTCTTATGAACACATCTGACTTAACAATTTGTGTTATTAAAGAATATCTTAAAATGAAAATAAATTGGTTTTTCAATTTGGTAACCTTTTTAATGATAACCTCTTTAAATATTATAAAAACTTGTTTAAAAACCGGATTTCCGATTGTGTAAGTTATAAGTCTATATATTTTTATACCCTTGCATAGCGTATAATAAAATTTATCAGATGTTTGTAATGCAGAGAAATAATCCCAAAAAGTATATATATTCTTGACCAGAATCAATACCTGAGTCGATATGAGCATGTCCCTCAGTCCATTTCTCCGTCTATCTTTCTGTCGAATCTGTCTGTTTCTTCGCAGCTTTTCCAACTTAAATTTTGAGCTAAATGAATAAAAGTCATATCATTCTGTTCATTGATCATTTATCCAAATCATGTTTCAGAATTGGTCGGATCAGACAACTATAAGATATAGAAAAATAAAATAGATCACACTTATCGAGCGAAATTTGTTTTGTTCAAAACAGTTGTTGTGAGAAAAACAATTTTGTTTTTGGAATACAGATAAAAATTCTACTTTTACACGATACAAGTAAGTTTAAATCAGATCGGGTAATAAATACCGACATACAGGCGTGCTTAAATTCCCTTAAGTTGTGTTTTGCTTCAAATTTTTTAAAATTTTATATTTCCAACGTTTAAAAAATCTTTCTCCGATATGACGGAGAAAGTAATTAATTAAACTGCAAGGGTATCTTTGATTTTTTAGGTTAAAACAATTAAATATTAAAATCACTACTAAAGCTTTTGTTAGAAATTTTGTTATGCTTTGTAGAGCATTACTAATGATCGTATTTATGTTTTGTCATAATGATTCAACTATACTAGGACTTGGCAGCTCAAACACTTTGTTGCATATACATACATACATACATACATCTGTATATATATGTAAAAATAGCTAAAGAACATATATATGTACATATATATATTAGCGGTCCACTGATTAACTATCGCTATTTAAATTATAGTATTAACGATATGTGACCGATATTATAGAACCTTTATATGTATGTTAATAAATAATGATGAAATCCTGCTAGAAGAAAAATTAGATATCGTTGTAAAGGAATTAACGCACAATGATTTATTAATTTTGGGTTAAACATACATAAAGCTGCGAAGTTGCAAGCTCATGCTATTATTTAATAATTACCTATCTTTTTTATGAGATAAGCAACATAATAAAAAGCTAAAAGGCCGATCTAATATCAACCATGACGAAATTCGTATACTCTTTAATATTTTTTATTTATTTATGAATTCAGTGCAACAGGAACTTTTTCGAACTTGCCGCACATCTTAATACATACATAGTAAGAGATAAGCCAAGTGACAGATAGTAACCTCTTTCCTTATCCCTCCTCACCTCCACTAGGGTGCAGCATTACGTAATATTTGAATGTGTCCCCCTATCAGTAAATTTCTATCAGAATTAGCTGATTGTGTTTGTTTAAATTCAACTATGTTTATTCAACTCAATATCTTAGAATCGATTGCGTTTGTTTAATTAAAAGTTTTCTGTTGTCAAGTAAAATACTACATTCTGGAAAAGAGATAACGGTAGAAAGCCAATTTTAGTGATCAAACCATTGTCCTTCTGTCAACTGTTCCTTAATTATTATGGAAACGTTTAAATCAATTGCTAAGTGCACGAATGAATTCATCCAAAGTATAGTTAGTGGAAGGGTAAAGGGAATATAATAGATCTATTTGATTAAATAACTCAGACTCACTCTCTAATTTGTTTTGTTTTTTCTGTAAAATTGTATAAAAACATAATATTACACGTTAATATACAACATTAATATTTACACATACATACATACATACATACAAGGGTACTTTTTAATAAAAATAAAGTAAGCAAGTCGTTCCTGCCGTCTTGGAGTTTAGCCTACACCAATAACAGATATTTCATAAAGTAAAACTCCTGCGAAATCCCCATTAATTAAATATAAATTTTCTTATTAAACTTCTCTTAACAAGCCGAACCAGCAAATGCATGCTTTCTCGCTCACTCATATCAGTGAACGAAACTGGTCATTCGATACAAAGCAACGTGCGCATGCTATCTCTCTCACACAAAACACTTAAATCTGTATACATACGTAAATATATCTCCGGTATTTCTTGAACGATTTAAAAATAAATTTGGTTAAATGGTACGTTTTGGTTATATAATTCAGTGTACTAAATAGCAATACTATAGCTTTAATTCAACAATAGTTCTAGTTTTTACTAGAAAGGGGACGTGGCAAAAATTGGAAACAAATTTGATCTGCTTACATATTAGATGGATATTGACACCAAATTTGGTAGCTCTATCTATTATAGTGTCCAAAATCTGCATGTTGCTACAGACAGACGGGCAGGCAGACGGACAAGGCTTAATCGACTCCGATATTAATACTGATCAAGAATATCTATAGGTACTATATTTGGTCGGAAAATTTTCCATCTGCCCTTTTACCCTACGGATAAAGGGTATTAAAACAAACCATTCAAGACAAGTCATTTACAGGAACAAATTTTAGTTTCAGTTGCTTATATTGGCACATATATATTTATAAAGAAAAGTTCTATATCTAGCTAAAAATTCAAGAAACTGATTAAGATATCACAAATTTTTGGATCACTGGTTTGCATCAAGTAAACCCTTTCGCTCATAGAGTGGTAACAGTTCTTTAAGGACACCCTGTGTCACAGGATTGGCATAACAGGCGTTTTTAAAGCTTATGGCCCTCTGATCATTCTGCATCAATGCATTAAAATCGGCATCTGCTGTTTCCACATTACGATGAATCGGAAATATACCGCAGCTGGTATGGAAAGCTTGAAATTTAAAAAATAAACAATTAATATGAGAAAATATTAAGCAAACAGAGACTTACCATAAAATTCCTTTGTTAATATCTGTTGACGGAATCTATGCATACTGGGTATACCATTATTAAAACGAAGCTTTCGCAAAGTCGCTGAAAATATGTCAAAATAATAGCGAATGAGCTCCTCCTGATGATGTAAATGCAAGTCCCACTCCAAGGAGGAATTTAAAAAGTAAAATAAATCAATGGCAGGTGATCCCCAGGCAGCATACTGAAAATCTATTATAATGACATCCAATGGCTCTCGTGTAACCTCATCGTATTTGACCAATACATTATTGGTCCAAAGATCACCATGGGCCAGTACGTTAATATGACCTTTTGTAGCGTCGAATACGCGTTTGCCCAATTCCATGTAAACGGGCGTCAGAGCTTCCAATTTCTCTGCATATTTCTCATAACCTGGCCATTCTAGAACACGACGTCTTTGTGCTGCTAAAAAGCCCAGGAAACAAGGGGCATAATTATCAGTGTGACGATTAAACATGCCACGATCGTATGATTCTAATGCTCCATTTTCACGCTCATTTAACACCGCCGACGTGGCGTGCATCTTTGCCAGCTTTCTCAGTACTAGGCGAGCTAACTTCAGATCTAGTCCCAATAAACGATCAGGCATAACAAAACCACGTGCATTCAAATCCTCAAATACTAAAGCCGAACGATCATAGTCTACCGTTAAAGTCTGAGCAAATATCTGCTCATCATCATTGATCTCCACCAAAAGGGACTTTAACTTGGGCAAGATTTCCTCATAGATTGACATTTCTCTATTAAATATGTCGTAAGGTTTCATAGTTTCTCGGGCAAAATCATCGCTCTCAAACGATGTCTTCACGATATAATGTCCGGTTAAGCTAGAAGCATCCCCTCGCTTTAAATCCACTGTCAGTCGGGTAAGAACTCCTCCGAAATTTTCACCTTTTCCCAGGGCAGGACGCACATCCGACGCAATAATTTTTAATTTCTGATCATTGTAAAATTTCCGTAAAGCATGTTCGAAATAATCTTTGGTCAGCCAATCTGGAGCGCCACTCAAATTACGAATTTCAGGGGCATTTTCTCCGGCAAATTTTGGAATGGAATCAATAGCACTAATTAAATCCGTAACTGACATGGTGTTGAACTAAAACCCTTCTAAAGTATTTCAATTTTGTGAATAAAACTCAAACCTCCAAGATGAACGCCTTTTATATCACTGAAACTGTTTTCGTCAACGTTTACGAATCACAATTGTGATTTATCTGCTCTGTCTGGTCCATGTAGCTAAAAGATTAACATATTTTATTGGTCGTGCCGTCTCAATCCCACAATGAATGTGGCAACAGGTCTTACGATCCTAGAACTGCGAAATAATTCACACACTTATCATTTGTTTGGTCGCAAATCATTTAGAACTTGTGTATGGAAGCACATGTCATACAGATTTCACATTTCATCTGAATCATCTATTTACTGAGTGATAGGGTTCAGAACATGTCCGTCTCGGATACTTTGTAATCCTATTTATATTAGTTCCTAAACTCTCTTTATGTCTATGCAAATAACTTTTGCCAACTTTTTTCTTACCTATCTATCTATTACAAGTTATCTACATATATTTATTTAACAGATGTACATACATATATAGCGACAATAGCGTACGACAGCAGTCAAATTAAAAATTATAATCCTAAATAGAAAGCTGCGTGTTACACTCAACATCAAAGAATTATGTCCATTAACATGCGAAAAGTTTTAAATTTGTGCTTCGATATTTAATCGACAATATATGCATATGTTTATATGTATCTATAAAACGTATTATCAAATTAAAACTATAAAGTTTTTAGTAAGTATAAAAACGATATATGTACATTATTATATATCTTGATATTTGAATAGACTTCTTCCTTCATTCCGATCCAGTCAGTAAGCTTCACTTTCATACAATTCTCCTTGGATAGATAAGAAAACTGGCCAAGACATTTTGATTGGTTGCCATGTCCAATAGACACTCGGTCAATGGCACACGTCAACAATTTTACCCAAAAAGTGTTTACAAACCATAACAAATCCTCAGACAAATATCACAAAGTAGAAGGGATCAAGTCAGTGAAAAACAAACAATAATCCCGTTAAAAGCAAATGTTTACCTAGCGGTGGGCCATAAATGAAACTCACGTCAGTTGGAAAAAAAGAAGGTTAAGCATACTAAAACGTTTTATCTTGATAAAGACGATCTGAGATCTCATACAAAAACAGCCACACACCATGTTGCACGGAACATTTGCTAACAAAGTACTATGGCAGTGCCACCTGAGTGGCTTGGTTACAGCCAAAACGATTTAAAAACGGCTATGATTATGGTTTCTTCAATCAAAATAGTAATTCCTACAGTGGTTAATGAACGAGAATATTTTTTCCCCAACACCGTGACATATTAATGTCCTAATGGCGATGTGAAGTGATGTTTAAATACGATCCGAAAGACGGGACAAAGATGTTTTCGATTTTTAGTATGCTATGAAGATGGAGATGCTATGAATTGACCTGCATCATTTCGTGAAAAGTAGAACGCACTGATCCAGTGGCATTATGGGATCTTTTAGCGAACCGACCTCTTTTTGCTGCAGGCACATCTCGGAATCAACATGATCATATATCTATATCATATACATACGTAGCTCTCAAGGAAACGATCGGTCGAGAATAATGTTAAACATAAATGTCACGAAATTTGTATTTGAAAGTTCAATATACTTCTTGACATTTCTACCAAATTTTATCAGAATTATATAGTTAATATTATATAGCTCCCGTCGGGAGGACAGCATAAAAATTTTGGTATGAAAAACTTTTGTTTCCCAAACTAGTGACAAAAATTACTTTGATAAGTTTTGTGTACTCCTTAATTATTTTTTGTACATTTTGTTCAAACTTAGTTTTATCATATAGCTTATTTTTAGGAATTTATTTCAACTATGTATATGCTTTAGCTGGCATTGGAACAATTGAACCAAATAGCTTTATTTGTATGAAAAATGGACATTTAATTGAGATTTTATTTGTGTTATATACTACTTAATGAATCTAAAAATAAAGAAAATTAATCAAAATCATATATAGTTGTCGCAGAAAGAATCTGCAAGACAATCGACATAACATAGTAAGCGGTAGACCAACCAAATTTGGTGTCAATATCCGTCTGGTGTCTACGCAGACCAAGTTATCATATTTCTTTTTGGTACACTCAATTACGTATATACATACATATATTAGTAGCAGATGATCTAATTTCGTTGAAATCGGATAACAAGTATGCCAAGAGCAGATACTTAACATGTGCGCACTGCAAGCAGTTTGATTTTCGACAATTACAATTTTATGCAAGCAGTATAGTTTCGGTCATGGAGTACAGTTTTATGCAAGCAGAATAGTTTCGTTAAGAGAATTTTATTTCAAATTTTGTATTAAATTCATGGCGGTTTTAAGGGAATATGATTTTCGAAGTCTCATTTTGTGGTACAGGGCATACTTAAAATTGGCAGGGATGATTTGCTAGCTCATTTTTAAATTAATGCCGTGTACAACCCAACAGTTTTTGGAGCCAAATTAACAACTACCAACAAATGTTTGATCCATTTTCCAATTGGCTCCTTCTGGTCATCTTAAACACGACTTCTTGCCACCACTAACAAACCCATTAAGCCATGGGTCATAGTTGTCAGTGTGACGCTTGAACATGCCAAGATCGTATACTATGAAGCTCAATTTTCACGATCAATTAATAACGCCAAAGTAACGTGCATCTTCGCCATAATTCTCAGTGAGCATTATTAGGGTAATTTATCAATTACATGAATAAAGCTCAAGCATCCAAGATGAACGCCATTTATATCTCTGACGTGTGCAGATCGCAATTGTGATTTATCTCCTCTGTCTGGTATACGTAGCTAAAAGATTAACATACGATATTTTATCGGTTGTGCCGTCTCACCCTACCATTAATGTAGCAAAGGGTCTCAAGATCTTAAAACTGCAAAATAATTCACACACTTATCAAAAGTTTGGTCGTGTGGAAGCACATGTTATACAGATTTTATAGCACATCTGAATCATCTATTTACTAAATGATAGAATTCAGAATTATAGCTAGAGTTGATAAAGTTCATTAAATCAAATATAATGTTCTTATCCCATCCTTTGTAATCCCATTTATAACCTAAGCCAATCTCTTTTTCTGTCTACGCAAATAACTTTTACCAACTGTTTTCCTAGCTATCCACTCAGATTTTACAATGAGTTGTCTGAAAATATTCTATCACATCACTAGTATCTATATAATACCTATGTATGTATATAATAGATGCCTGTAGCGACTATAGCGTACTACAGCAATAAGAATAAAAGCTAGATGGACATCGTGTCCATTGTATACCCTTGCAGACTGTCTTTTTAACAATGATATATACATATATTCACACGTGTATATAATTTATAAAAATCATTAAGTACAAAAAAATAATTTCAGAAAACAAAAAGGTTTTCTTACCAGAATTTTTTGATCCGACCGGTCAAATTATTCTAATGAAACTTAGTAAAAATGGTTAATTATATATCTAACTGACAAAGATATTGTTGTTTAGCCCTATTTTCGACCAATCGTTGTCCGTTGGAAATGATTCTGGGATACGTTAAGTAGAAGATCGTGATCCAGAAATACATGGACAGCGCGACATGGTGATTGTGAATATCTGTATATACATTATGAAGTCGGAGATGTTGAATAAAACTAATATACTCTTTTAATAAGGGTATAATTATTATAACGAATGGAAAGCTGCGTGTTACACTCAACATCAAATTATTAAATCCTTAAGAATGTGGGAGCATGTAAAACTTCGATTTTTATTCATTAAGTATTTTATATTAATACGAGTAACAATAAAACAATCAATTTCTTTTAATTATAAAATGGTATATATTCAAGATTGTATGACTATATTATTGGATAGGCTACTTCGTTTATCTTGATCCAGTCGGAAAGCTACATTTCCATACAATTTTTTCAGTTAGATAAGAAAACTAGTCAAGCCTTTTTTAATGCGCCCAGTAGAGCCACACGTCAACAATTTCGATCAAAGTGTGTGGTACCAAAACGTAACAAATCCTAAGACAAATATCATAAAATAGAAGGGATCAAGCCAGAGAAAAGCAAACAAAAATCTCGCTAAAAGCAAATGTTTACCCAGCGGTAGGCCATAAAATTCCCTCACCTCAGAAGAAAGAGATATAGTACATGTGCAATTTCTAAATGATTTTTAATGTATTTCACCTTGACAAAGACGAGCTGAGATCTCATATAAAAACAGAGAACACACGATGATGTACGGATCATTCACTAACTGAGATTAAGCTACGACGAAACACAATGGCAGCAGCACCTGAATGGCTGACTTACAACTATATTGAGCATGCGCTGCGCACTCATTATAAAGATGATCTTCTACAGATTGTCAATTTTGAGCTGAATCCTGCTTTGGGTCCTGGAGAGAACTACGGCGGTGTTTTGACCAGAGTTCGTACAAGCTTTAAACTCTCCAACCAAAGCGATAAGGAAATACTTAAAAATATGATTGTGAAGACATCATTAGATGATGATGAACTGACCCAGGAATTAATGGCACCATACGACATTTATAATCGGGAGATGACCATTTATGAGGAGGTATTGCCAAAGTTGAATGAACTGCTTCATGAGATTGGTGACTTTGAGCAACTTTTTCCTACCGCCATCTATGTGGATCGTGAGCGAATGGCGATTGTATTCGAAGATCTGGCTGTGGAAGGATACGTAATGGCCGATCGGATTCGACGTCTAAATGAGGAGCATGTTCATCTGATTCTAAGAAAATTGGCCAAAATGCATGCCACATCGGCTGTGTTAAATGAACGAGAAAAAGGCTGTTTGGAGGGCTACGATCGTGGTTTCTTTAATCGATATACTAATTCCTACAGTGGCTATTTTGTGGGTGGTTTACTTGCCGCCGCGCGTTGGATGAGCCAAAGTAACAGTATGTCCCAGTATGCCAACAAGTTATTCGAGCTGGCCCCTCACTACATGGATATTGGACGAGAATGTTTTTCCCCAACACCGGGACATGTTAATGTCCTAGCACACGGAGATGTTTGGACAAATAATGTGATGTTCAAATATGACCCGAAAACGGGACGTCCTGTGGATGTTTTACTTATTGATTTTCAGTACTCTTTCTGGGGATCACCAAGCATTGATTTGCATCATTTATTTAATACATCGCTCAAGGAACGATTACGTCGTGAAGAGCAGAACGCACTGATCCAGTTCTATCATGGAATCTTTAGCGAAACGTTAATCAAGCTTAATTATAGTCAGAATCCTGTACCAAGTCTGCATCAATTTAAGTTACAATCCGAGGAGAAGCGCTTCTTTGGTAAGTCAAACTTTATGCCAAATGTTTTAAAACCAATTTTAACTTTAAATTATTGATCTTTTCATAGCCTTGCATTCAGCTGTTGTCGTTCAACCGGTGATGATCAGTGAAGATCCCACAGATGCCTGTTTTAATGCCCTTATGAATGATGATGAACGTGGCATCCGTTTCAAGAATCGACTCTACGATAATCCTATTGTACAACAGAATTTAAAAGCTCTGGTCCCTGTGTTTGATCGAAAAGGATTACTAGAAGTAGACCAGTGCTGCTAATGTTAAAAGTTATAGCAAATATATGTAGATATTCATTTATATATAAGCATACAGATTAAAATTACAATAATACATAAGAAAAAAAATTATGTATTTAAAATCTAAATAAGTTCACGATTTAGAAAAATAATTTAAAAAACATAATTTTTCAGTATTTTGAACGCGGAAAGAACTTTCCTCAACGATTTGACTCTATATACCATTGGAAATAGCTCCATACAAAATGATCGGCCGAGAATAGTAACAACTTTACAACTTTATATCATATACTTTCGAATGAAAAACAAATCTTCCATTTTTTGACTATGTTTAAGCACTTTTTATTTTAATTTTGGAAAGTGTAAATATTGATCTTGATATAGAACTTCATAACGAAATTAATGTCAGACTTTTTAAATTCAGTTAAAGGATTTTTTCGATCTAAAGTCGGTTAAACAAACATCGAACAACATCTAGATCAATGCTTAGATTCAAAATTTTAAATAAACCACAAATGGGTTATAACAAGTCCATTTGCAAGGGTATATAGACTTTGGTATGACATTTTAACTTTCTGTCTACTTGTTTCCGAACTTATATAAATATATAACTAATATATATAACAATAATAATAATCTTTATAGAATATAAGTATGATAAATATCTACATATATAATTACTTAATTCTTAAAAATTTAAATTTTCTAAATGATATGAGTATGAATGGAAGATGGAATTAATGTCTGATTTGAATATCACAAGGTCAACTCGGGGAAGGAAATATTTTGAAATGTTTTAATAATCCTTCATAATAAGCATCTAATTATTTAAATTATGAATGTTATTCGGTCATGTGTATTATTTGAATCTGACATAGCTAGACAGGTTCTTTATTGATTCATAATTTCACTGGTTAGGTGAATTTACATACATATAATACGTTCTCCCTTTAAATACACTCCGCCCCTGAAAGGCATGTAAATTTGTGTAAGTTCTCTGTCCAAATATAGCCCCAAATCCCAAGTTTACAGTAGTTGTAGTAGTAGTATTGTAGTAGGTGTGTGTGGACCTGATAAAATTGCCACCAGAATAATGCCAAATAAGTGAAATTTATTAGTCAAGTGGGTAATGATTTACTGCCGGCGCACTTACATTAGATGTACCCCTATCTCAATATATATATATACGTAGAGTATATATATTACGGTTTCCCATGCTATCTTCCACTCATAATCGTGACGGAGGCTGGAACTGGCGACTGCCTATATAAATTCAAGATTCCCAAGCAGACGTTGATATAAAAGTAAGAGGCAACATCATGGGTGAAGTACGTAACAATATCGGTCAAAGTGAAAATGATATGCACTCGGCTCCTGTGTGGCTAAATGAGGCCTATTTGGAACCCATTTTACGGCGTAGTAAAAAGGATCCTGGTCTTCAAATAATTGAATTAGATATTAAGCCAGCTACAGCAAAGGGTGAAAATTATGCAAGTATTATGACCCGAGTAAGGGTGCACTACATAAAGAATGGTTCCAAGGTGCCAGAGCATGATTTCTATATAGTGAAAACTACGTATGAGAATGATCCATATATTTCGGGAGTTTTTGCTGGCTATGATGTAACAAACACAGAGATGGTTATGTACGAAAAAATTCTACCACAGCTAACTGCTTTGGTGGAGCAAACATCAAATCCTGAGAAAATTTTTGCACAGACTCTACACGTTGATCACGAACACTCCGCCATCATTTTCGAAGATCTGGCTGTCACAGGACATCAAACTGGTGATCGTCTAAAAGGTTTCGATATGGAACATACCAAATTAGCCTTGCGTAAGCTGGCCAAAATGCATGCAGCGGCGGCCGTGCTTAACGAACAACAGCCCGGACTTCTTAGCAAATTCGATCATGGTATCTTCAATCGACACACCAAAGGATTTGCCCCGTTCTATGAAAGTATGCTGGGCGTGGCAGCAGAGTTTGCTGCTGAGACCCCGGAATTGGGAGCATACTATGAGCGTAAATTGAAAGCCATGCAGAAGCGAGTAATGGAATATTCCACTCGTACCTATGATCCTCTGCCGGATCAGTTCAACACCCTAAACCATGGAGACTATTGGGTAAACAATTTGATGCTCCGGTATTGCGAAAACTCGCAAAAACTTATAGATTTGATAATGATTGATTTTCAATTCTGCTCCTGGTCATCACCAGCTGTTGACCTTCATTTTTTCTTTAATACCTCCCTTGAGACGGAGATCCGATTCGAGAAGCAAGATGAACTAATCCAGAATTATCATAGTATTTTGGTGCAGACATTGAAAGAATTTAAGTTTTCTGGCAATATACCAACTTTAAGGCAATTAGTGCTGCAAATGGAAAAGGGACGATTCAATGGTGAGTTTTGCTTTCTATTTTATTTAATATATGTATATTTAATTTTTTTATATTTATTTATATATTCTACTTTTAGCTGTTATTGTTTCAATAGTTAGCCAGGCGGTGATGCTTAATGATCAGAACGCCGATGCCGATTTTTACGGTCTAACGTTAGATAATGAAAGAGGACGAAATTTCCGAAAACTGATCTATTCCAATAAAAAATTGAGGCAAATTCTTAAAAAGCAACTCCCAGCCTTTGATCGTTGTGGTCTACTGGATGTTCTTGACTGAGAGATAAAAATATAGAATATTCCTCTAATGATACAGAATAATATTTTCACATCATTTTACAAAAACGAAACCTTGTATATATGCATATAAAATAAAGATAATCACTGTATATAACAAATCGAAAAATCTATATATCTCGTCGATATGGTCATGTTCGTCTGTCCGTCTGTTTGTTTCTTCGCAGCTTTTCGAACTTAAATTCTAAGCTACGTGAATAAAAGTTATATCATTCTATTCATTGATCATTTATCGAAATCAATAAATATCGGAGATAATACGTATATATGTTTTGCACTGAAATTCTATGGGCAGCAGCAATGCTGAAATGTGTGAGCGAGATAGCTTGCGCACGTTGCTTTGTACCGAATGACGCATTAGTTTCGTTCACTGACTTGAGTGAGCGAGAAAGCATGAATTTAGTGATTCGGCTTGCTAGGAGAATTTTACTAGAAAATTTATATTCAATTAATGGGAATTTGGAAGGAGTTTGAGTTTGTAACATATCTCTTATTGATACAGGGTATACTCCAAGTCGGCAGGGACGACTTGCTTACTTCATTGAAGTCTCACTTCGTGGTACAGGGCATACTAAAAATTGGCAGGGATGATTTGCTAGCTAGGGCACAAGGTATATTAAAGTCGCTAAAATGTATGTAACAGGCGAAGGAAAATTGTCCGAACCCATAAAGTTATATATTCTTGATCAGCATCAACAGCCGAGTCGATATAGCCATGTCCGTCTGTCCGTCTGTCTGTCTGTCCGTCTGTATGAACACCTAGATCTCAGAGACTATAAGAGCTAGAGTAACCAAACTTGGTGTCAACATCCGTCTAGTGTATACGCAGATCAAGTTTGTTTCAAATTTTTGCCACGCCCACTTCCGCCCCCGCAAATTAGAAAAAACTATAACTAGAGTTGTATTAAAGCTACAGTATTTATTTGGTGAATTTGGTGATTCGGCTTGCTAGGAGAATTTTATTAAGAAAATTTATATTCAATTAATGGGGATTTGGAAGGAGTTTGAGTTTGTAACATATCTCTTATTGGTACAGGGTATACTCCAAGTCGGCAGGGGCTACTTGCTTACTTCATTTTTAACTAAAAACATACAAACATAGTTCAAAATCTAATTGCCGATCAACGCTTAGATTCGAACTCTCAAATAAACTTGATATGGATCGTAACTAGTCCATTTGCAAGGGTATATAGACTTCGGTATAACTGAAGTTCGGATCATCTTACAGTTTTTTAACTTTCTGTCTACTAATGTATATAACTTATATGTATAACAATAATAATATCCTTATATAATATAAGTATGACATAATATCTACAAAACTTAAGTTTTCTAAATATGCCCCCTAAACGACGTCTATCAACGTATGAGTATTATACATGAATAGAAGATGGAATTAATGTCTGATTTGAATATCACAAGGTCGTCTCGGGGAAGGAAATATTTTGAAATGTTTTAATAATTCTTCATAATTAGCATCTAATAATTTCATTTATGTATGTTATTCGGTCATGTGTATTATTTTAATATGTCATAACTAGACAAGTTCTTTGTTGATTCATTATTTCACCGGTTAGGTGAATATAAATATGTATAATACATTCTCCTTTTAAATGCACCGGTCCCCTGAAAAGCATGTAAATTTGTGCAAATTCTCTATCCAAATATAGCCCCAAATCCCAAGTTTACAGTGGGCTTATTATGCAAATATTTAAACGCGAAATCCACTAATACATATACACACCCAGACGGATTTAAAGTCCAAATATTGTAGTAGGTGTGTGTGGACCTGATAAAATTGCCACCAGAATAATGCGAAATAAGTGAAATTTATCAGTCAAGTGGGTAGTGATTTACTACCGGCGCACTTACATTAGATGTACCCCTATCTCAACAGATATATACGTATTCCCATGCTATCTTCCAGTCGTAATCGTGACGGAGGCTGGAACTGGCGACTGCCTATATAAATTCAAGATTCCCAAGCAGACGTTGATCTAAAAGTAAGAGACAACATCATGGGTGAAGTACGTAACAATAACGGTCAAAGTGAAAATGATACGCATTCGGCTCCTGTGTGGCTAGATGAGGCCTATTTGGAGCCGATTCTACGGCGTAGTAAAAAGGATCCTGGTCTTCAAATAATTGAATTAGAGATTAAGCCAGCTACAGCAAAGGGTGAAAATTATGCAAGTATTATGACCCGAGTAAAGGTGCACTATATAAAGAATGGTTCCAAGGTACCAGAACATGATTTCTATATAGTGAAAACTACGTATGAGAATGATCCATATATTTCGGGAGTTTTTGCTGGCTATGATGTAACAAACACAGAGATGGTTATGTACGAAAAAATTCTACCACAACTAACTGCTTTGGTGGAGCAAACATCAAAACCAGAGAAACTCTTTGCACAGACTCTACACGTTGATCACGAGCACTCCGCTATCATTTTCGAAGATCTGGCTGTCACAGGACATCAAACTGGTGATCGTCTAAAAGGTTTCGATATGGAACATACCAAATTAGCATTGCGTAAGCTGGCCAAAATGCATGCAGCGGCGGCCGTACTTAACGAACAACAGCCCGGACTTCTTAGCAAATTCGATCATGGTATCTTCAATCGACACACCAAAGGATTTGCCCCGTTCTTTGAAAGTATGGTGGGCGTGGCAGCAGAATTTGCTGCTGAGACCCCGGAATTGGGAGCGCACTATGAGCGTAAACTGAAAGCCATGCAAAAGCGCGTAATGGAATATTCCACTCGTACCTATGATCCTCAGCCGGATCAGTTCAACACCCTAAACCATGGAGACTATTGGATAAACAACGTGATGGTCCGGTATTGCGAAAAATCGCAAAAACTTAAAGATTTGATACTGATCGATTTTCAATTCTGTTCCTGGTCATCACCAGCTGTTGACCTGCATTATTTCTTGAATACCTCCATTGAGACAGAGATCCGATTCGAGCACCAAGATGCACTAATTCAGTATTATCACAGTATATTGGTGCAGACATTGAAAGAATTAAAGTTTTCTGGCTATATACCAACTTTAAGGCAATTTGTGCTGCAAATGGAAAAGGCACGATTCTTTGGTGAGTTTTGGTTTCTATTTTATTTAATATATGTAAGTATATTAATTTTTTTAATATTTATTTATATATTCTACTTTTAGCTGTTACCGTTTCCCTAGTCAGCCAGGCGGTAATGATTAATGATCAGAACGCCGATGCCGATTTTAACGGTCTAATGTTAGATAACGAAAGAGGACGAAATTTCCGAAAACTGATCTATTCCAATAAAAAATTAAGGCAAATTCTTAAAAAGCAACTCCCAGCCTTTGATCGTTGTGGTCTACTGGATGTTGTTGACTGAGAGTTAAAAATATGGAATATTCCTCTGATGATAACAGAATAATACAGCACATGTAGAATTTTGTTGGCGAATCATTTTACAAAAATCAATCCTGTATATATGTATATAAAATAAAGACAAACACTGTACATAACAAATCCAAAAATCTATAAAATTCTACTCAAAAAATGTTTATTAAAGATGGAAACGGCATTATTTGCTCCATTAACAGATTGTTTATACCAGATATATACACCCTAATTTATACACCTAGAAAATTTTGTTGAATCATTTTATATAAAGCAAAATAGACTTTGTCTAAATACGTAATACCCATCGTTTAGATAACTCAAGTATTTCTGAGCTATGAGCCAAGCGAAATTTGTTAAACTGCTTCGTTATACTAGTGCGATTTATTTTGTTTTATAAAGGTATACAAATTTATAGTATTAATTGTATAAGAATTAAATTAAGTTTACATATTTGTCAATTTAAAAGATTGTTACATATCATCGAGTAAGCCCAATTGATCAAAAGTGGGCAAAATGAGATGTAGCTTCTTTCTTAGAGCCTCATTTTGGAACATGGAATCATGCAATTTGATTGCACTCTCTGTATTGGTCATAAACTTTTCAATGGTTGCTACTTCCGGGCCGGTATAGAGCATGGCAGGCTCAAAAATTAATGAAGTATAAACGGCTATATAGAAACATAGAAAATGTCATAAAATATTATCATATATGATCAGAAAACTCAATATAAAACTAGAAAGATGGACTAACTTCGGCCGTGCCGAAGTTCGTATACCCTTGCAGATTTTCTCTATATAATTCACCAGAAGCATTATTGTAAATTAAACATACCAAATTTACAAATTCAAAATTTTGAGCTTGAGGAAAAAAATTTTTTTCATACAAAATTTTTTTGTACCGATTGTTCCTATAGCAGCTATATGATATAGCCAACCGATTCTGATAAAACTTGATTGAAGTATTAAGAAGTTTATTAAACTCACAAATATCAAATTTCGTGGCATTCGGTTGAAAAACAACAGAGATATTGAGGATAAACCTTATTCATGACCGATCGTTCCTATGGGAGCTATATGATATAGTCGTCCGATTCAGATCAAACTTAGTTGAAGTATCAAGAAGCATATTAAACTCATAAATATCAAATTTCGTGGCATTCGGTTGAAAAACAACAGTTATTGAGGATAATCCCTTATTTATGACCGATCGTTCCTATGGGAGCTATATGATATAGTCGTCCGATTCTGATCAAACTTGGTTGAAGTATCAAGAAGCATATTAAACTCATAAATATCAAATTTCGTGGCATTCGGTTAAAAAACAACAGGGTTATTGAGGATAAAGCTTATTCTTGACCGATCGTTCCTATGGGAGCTATATGATATAGTCGTCCTATCGGGATGATTCCAAGATATACAATGCCTGCTGAAAATTTCAGCTCTGTAGCTCTTATGGTCTCGGAGGAGAAGCTGTTGATTCAGACAGACGGACAGACGGACATGATCATATCGACTCGGCTATTCATGCTGATCAAGAATATATATACTTTATATAGTCGGAGATGCTTCCTTCTGTGCGTTGCAAACTTCTGACCAAAATTAATATACCCTCTGCAAGGGTATAATAAATATACACTCACCATTA
>JAECWJ010000603.1:0-14406 GCA_018150375.1 Drosophila sturtevanti
GACAGATTTGTCTTCCATTAACCCAACACGTTTTTACAATTTACATTCTCCTTTTTTGGTACTACGCGTATCAGATTCCAATAAGGAGAATTCGACTCCCAGATGCCATATCTTATAATTATTAATTTAATTTATTGCTTATTCACTTCATCCTCATAAATTCAGGGGTAGGGATATTGTCTATTCTAAACAAATTCTTCTGCTTATGTTTCGATTGCTGGTATATTTTAGGTGTAGTATGTTGTATGCCAAATGAGCATATGCCCACAGCATTGTAGAGTATACAATGTAACCAGTGTTCATATGCTCAAAATAAAGTAAATAAGTTTAGATAATCAAAATATATACATAAGTGCAGTAATAGGATCCGTCACTTATGCGGACTGACCGCAGCGTGGGAACGCTAGCGGAAGCACTCTTTGAGTATGTACCATCTGTACATATATATGTATATATATACATACATACTACGCTCTCTCGTTCTGCTGCCTTCAGCGGCAGAACTTATATACTTAAATTCTTAGGCTAAGTAAGAGAATATTTTTAAAAATAAAGTTAGTTCGGTTTATACCTACAAAACCTACATAACGACTTATTTTCTTATTGGAAATATTAACATTACATTATTTAAAGGCAATAACATTACATAGGTATACATTTAAGATTTTTATACTCATTAAATTTGAGCGATTTAAATTCATTAAATATTGTACATTAACATATGTATCAAATAATACTTCAATCATTTTAAAAGAAATTGCATTTAATGTAACTATCATAGATTTGTACTCGATGGGCTATCGCTCATTTCGCTTGTCAAAATTCATATCTACTAAAGTAGTGAAGCGATTTTCAAAATTTAAAAAGCATTTGATAGCTAATTCCTTAAGCTTTAAATTGAGTTGTTGCCGAAGGTACCACGTGAGCGGGTTACCTATTATTCAAGGTCAAAGTTGAAAAATATTTCTAGGCTTATTTTACCCCTATAATTCGCTTAAAAAAACGCTTTTTTGATCACAAATGAACTTTGTTTTTTAATTTTAATGATTAAAACAGATTTTTTTATGTTTTGTTTCAATTTATTATTCAAATTGCGAAAAAAAAAAAATTTTTTTTATGATTTTTTTTAGGTTATTATATATTGATGGCTCATTATACCCTGTACCCATAGGGTACAAGGTATATTAAAGTCACTAAAATGTATGTAACAGCCAGAAGGAAAATTTTCCGACCCCATAAAGTATATATATTCTTGATCAGCATCAACAGCCGAGTCGATATGACCATGTCCGTCTGTCCGTCTGTCCGTCTGTCCGTCTGTCCGTCCGTATGAACATCGAGATCTCAGAGACTATAAGAGCTAGAGCAACCAAACTTGGTGTCAACATCCGTCTAGTCCATACGTAGATCAAGTTTGTTTCAAATTTTTGCCACGCCCACTTCCGCCCACGCAAATTAGAAAAAACTATAACTAGAGTTCTATTAAAGCTACAGCATTTTTTTTTGGCAGACTCAATTATATAGCCAATATGTACCATCTGACCGAATTTGACCAAAATCGGTCAATAAATATCGGAGATAATACGTATATATGTTTTGTACTGAAATGCTTTGGGCAGCAGCAACTGAAATGTGTGAGCGAGATAGCATGCGCATGCATGTTGCTTTGTACCGAATGACGCATTAGTTTCGTTCACTGTTAGGAGTGAGCGAGAAAGCATGAATTTGTTGTTTTGGCTTGTTAAGAGAATTTTATGAAAAATTTTATTCAATTAATGAGGATTGCGAAGGAGTCTGTTTAAATGAAATATCCTTTTTTGGTACAGGGTATACTCCAAGTCGGCAGGGACGACTTGCTTACTTCATTTTTATTTTACACATATGCTACTGTCAAATTTGCACGCGCTCTTGTACCTGGAACGCGTTTTTTACGCGAGGTTGCATTGGTTTTCTCGATTTCTGGCAAATTTCCGCAAAAATGCGCAAGACTACACTATATAGGTCTGAAAGGTGAATATTCCCTCTATCACGTGTATATGGTTTCATCGTGAAAAGTGAACAAAGACAAAAAAACTTTAAAGAATTATTATAATTATTATACTATTTTAATAAAATTACAATTTGTCATAAGAACGAAATTGTTAATCTTAGTAACACTGATTGTCTACCAAAACTAGTGAAGGGTATTAGGGCTCCCTGTAACTTTAGCAACGCGGATCATTTAAACAAGATAGACGAAATTGACAACGGCATCATCCTGCTCAATGACTTCGATGGAAACCTGACATGGAATGGAAGTATAGAAAACATAAAGGGAACGTACCTTATCCACTTCAGCAATGACTCCGTCAACATCAACAAGCAACGATTTAATAATACGGAGACAACGATAATGAAGCCGAGAGTTCCAATTATCTAAATGACTCCAGAAGAGGCCGAAAGAGTAAAAGTGCTAATTCTACAATCGTTGGAGGCACTCCATATCCATAATATTGGGCAACTGCGTAATTTAAGTATTCGATCTAACACTAATACAATAGCAGTAATATCCCTATTTCTACTTGCGGTCAGCGTAAGCTTTATTTTTTGTAAGCTGCGCAAAGGAAAAAAGAACATTACTCTACAAGTAAGCCAGTTTCCGATGAAAGTTACCTCAGAAGAAAAACGGATGTCCATCACCGCATCTTCATAACCAATTTCGAGAAGACCCCTGCAAATTCCGATAAATGATGTCCCATACTTCTAAAGACTCTGCTTGAGGACAAGCAGGAATTAAGAGGGGAAGAGTTAACAAAAACTAAGTTTACACAAAACAAAATAGCAAATCAAGTGCGAGATTGCACTTTCCGAAATTTCCCGCTTCGATGCAATAAACCCACAGACAAAATTCCACAGAAGTCAACTGATACCGGATGCCACACGTGTTGCCAGCAGCGCTGCCGCCAGAACTTAGCTAGCCAGGAAAAATTTGATTTAAGTAAATTCAGTCTAAAAATTGCTTTAAAACTAAAGAGAAGTTCGTTTAAATAATTAATTAATTTTCATTATTTTAATTTATATACTCCCGCTGCTTTAAGCGACAGAACTCAAATTACTCATGTTCTTTTAGGCTAAGTTAAATTTTGAAATAAAGACGGAGACAAGATTAATATCTACCTCCAAAGAAGACAGATTTGTCTTCCATCAACCCAACACCTTTTCACAATTTACATTCTCCTTTTTTGGTACTACGCGAATCGGATTCCAATAAGGAGAATTCGACTTCCAGATGCCTTATCTAATAATTATTAATTTAATTAATTGCTTATTCACTTCATCCTCATAAATTCAGGGGTAGGAATAGGGTCTATTCTAAACAAAGTCTTTTGCTTATGTTTCAATTGCTCGTATATTTTAGGTATACACTTAAGATTTTTAGACTCATTAAACTTGAACGATTCAAATTCATTAACTATCGCGTATAAGCCTTTTTTTTCATCTAAATTCATTGATATTTGCCAACATTAGAGTTTTTTGATATGTATCAAATAATACTTCAATCAGTTTAAAAGAAATTGCATTTAATGTAACCATCATAGATTTGTACTCGATTCCACGCTCTTAGTAAGAATTTACCGACGGCAAAGGATACACGTATGTAAATGTGTACATATGCCTGTGCGAATACTCTATCTTTATGATCGTATGTATGTATGTGAGCCACTGCAGTGGCGTATATAGGGTATGGCAAGCAGGGCACGTGCCATGGGCGCCACTCTAAGAAAGAAAACACCAAGGTGGACGCTTTACGTCTTTGCATGCAACTAACTTGCTACGTCACGACACTTCTGGTGTAAATATAAACTTTACGAAGAAATTCTTGACTGCAGGATGTTGCTCAACAGTCGAAAAAACACCATTTCAAGTCCAGAAACACTCCTTGAATTCATTTTTCAGTTCGGAGATGAAAGCGTGTTCCCAAATCTTCACGTCGCAATTAAAATTCTACTGATAATAGCACTTTCCATTGCCAGCTGCGAGAGATCCTTTAGCAAGTTTAAACTTATACTCTCCTATTTAAGAGCTACAATGGGTGAAGAAAGATTGTGCGATTTGGCGTTATTAAGTGAAGAAAGGGATGAAACTGAAAAAATTGATTTCAAGGAAATTATCAATGAGCAAGAAAAAAACAACTGTAATTTTTACAAAGCTTAGAGTTTAGAGTAACAAGTTAGTTGAAGGAATATAATTGTAACGATGCGAGATCTTAAATGTGTTACGTAATTATTTAAAACCAGCATCCTGAAATAACAGATTATCTTGAAAATACAAATTAAATTTTCGCTGCCATGGGCGCTTCGTTCTCCAGGTACGCCACTGATGTGAGCGCAACCACTTCGCAAACACAGCGATATATGAATTTATTATTGCAACAATATGTAATAAAATTAACGAAAAATCAAATTGAATTACACGCACTTTGACCTAAATCACGTCGGGGTCACCAAATTTTATGTGGAGATCTTCGTTTGCCACCAATTGGCCGGCTAAATAATTTTTAGTAAATGGTTTAAAAAGAAAGTAATCACACGTGCTCTAGGTCAGGATTGCAATTTAGTGCGTGAGCGCTTTCCTGCCGTTTACATGGGTATTTATTAGTGCTCTGATAAGAGCTTAGGACAGCCAAGCAGTGGGTTTGACAATTGATGTAACTTTTATGAATAAAAACTAACTTATGCAAAGCATTCATTTTATGTTGGTAAAGGTAGAAGGCCTCTACTTAGAGTTCTGCTCCGAACACTCATACTAGATAATAATAGTTTTGATTTATTGCCGTCATTTATATAATTCTAATAAATTCGTACAGACCGGTTTGGCTGATTTTATTTTGAATTTTCCGCTATCGGAATTTCATGAATTTTGCAAAGTCTAGGGTTGTAAAGTACTGACATCTACTTAGCTTGTCCAATAATTCATTAATGTTTGGCATTGCAAATCTATCTGAAATGGACACCTGATTGAGATTTTGATAGCCAATGACTACTCGAAGCAGTTTTTATACCCTTGCAGAGGGTATATTAATTTTGGTCAGAAGTTTGAAACGCACAGCAGGAAGCATCTCCGACTATATAAAGTATATGCATGAATAGACGAGTCGATCTAGCCCTGTCCGTCTGTCCGCCTGTCTGGATAAACAGCTTCTCCTCCGAGACCATAATAGCGCTGAAATTTTCAGGAATCATCCTGGTTGGACGACCATATCATGTAGCTTCCATAGGAACGATTGGTCATGAATAATGTTTATCCTCAATAACTCTGTTGTTTTTCAACCGAATGCCACGAAACTTGATATTTAGAACTTTAATATCCTTCTTAGTACTTCAATTAAGTTTTATCAGAATCGGTTGACTATATCATATAGCTGCTATAGGAACAATCGGTACAAAAAAAATGTTGTATGAAAAAAATTTTTTTCTCAAGGTCAAAATTTTGAATTTGTAAATCTGGTATGTATAATTTACAATAATGCTTCTAGTGAATTATATAGAGAAAATTTGCAAGGGTAGAGAAATTTCGGCACGGCGGTAGTTACTCCATCTTTCTAGTTTTCCATTTGCATTCTCCTTTTTTGGTACTACGCGTATCGGATTCCAATAAGGAGAATTTGACTTCCAGATGCCTTATCTAATAATTATTAATTTAATTCACTTCATCCTCAAAAATTCAGGCGTAGGGATAGGGTCTATTCTCAACAAATTCTTTCGCTTATGTTTCAATTGCTCGTATATTTTAGGTATACATTTAAGATTTTTAGACTCAATAAATTTGAGCGATTCAAATTCATTAACTATTGCGTATAAGCCTTTATTTTCATCTAAATTCATTGATATTTGCCAACATTAGAGTTTTTTGATATGTATCAAATAATACTTCAATCATTTTAAAAGAAATTGCATTTAATATAACCTCATAGATTTGAACTCGATTCCACGCTGTTTGTAAGGAGTCACCTAATAACAAATAATAATTCAAAACTCACAAAAAAAATTGATTACCTTTGCTGTGCTGTTTACAAAAATAAACGGCTGACATCCCAAAATGATAAAAATTTATTTAATGAGTTTTGAGTCCACGCTGATGTCAGCCTCCAATATAATATGTGCTTTAATAGATTTAAATATATTTCCAAAAATCTCAGGCGCCACCGGGGAAACCCGCAGCCAACTTTTTAGCCTCGCAACGCGAAAAATTCATCGACTTAGCAGAACTGGAAGAATACCCTTAATGTAAAACCACGCCGTCGTTCTGTTCCACTAGCCAATTCAGGAGAAAATGATTCTCTGGCTGAGCTGGAAGTACACAAGTATCAGGCTATGTTAGCCGAGATTCCACCGCAACCTTTCCTGGCTTGCTTCACAAATTTCACATTAAAAATCAAACTAGTGAGTAGATCAAATCCTACTGGTCTTTCTCTCATACGTGGTGTAGAAAATACAAATTATGCCTCAGTAGCAGCAAAAAAAAGTGAATTATATATAAAGGGAATTATTTTCAACGGATTTGTGGACCCCCTCTACTTATTGGAAAAATTAGGGACTAGAGCAGCTTCCTACCGGATTGACCCAGAGTGCTTAACCAGGATGATGTCTAACCTATTCTCTGGACGAGCGGAAGATTGTTGACAAACTAGTGACCTACTAGACTCTTCTTGGGCCAGTTTTAAACATAGATTCATGAAGTTCTTCCTATTTCCTAGATACTTCGGGTAGTTGAGCTATCCTCTCACGAAAACAACGGGTTGTTGAACTCTTTAAACAGTATTTAGTCAACTTGCGAGTAATGATTGGGAAAACGATTTATACTCCCGCACAAGAACTGAATCGTTTAACGTTTACGATAATTTACTTCCCAAGTATCAACTCTACACTAGGCGAACCGACTTTCAGGACTAAAGTGAGCTGACCAAGTTAATCGTAAACTTTAAAACGATAAGGAACAGACATTCGTGTGGCATGTTATAGGTGCAGTGAACCAGGCCACTTAGCGAGACAGTGTCCAAATCCACAAATGCTTTTCTGTTAGCAATGTGGCAAAAGAAGTGTCCGTACCATCGACTGTTGCCGGAGTTCGGGAAACTCCGGGCCCCTTGGGTTACATGGGGAGGAAGCGCCAAACCAACCCCAAGCTTGAAGCGACTTCGATACAAAGAAAGCCGTATTCTTGCTCAAGTTAATATTAAGGGAACTGAAGTTGGATACGGGAGCTATCAGTAGTTTTATCAGAAAGTCTTTAGCTCAACAAGTAACGGAAGACTGAAGAAAAGTACGCACAACTAACAATTTAGCGGACAGATCTCAAAATGAAATTTCTCAGTCCATCCTCTTGGAGGTGAGATTAGGAGAACAGACTGTTGCGGTATCGATCTGGCAAAACTAGATATTATGGACCATCTCATCCTGTGAACCGACTTTCTCCGAGACATCCGTACAATGATTCGATGTGGTAAAATTTGCAACGTGATCCAGCGTTGGATCAATCGAGTGGACACTTCCAAAAATATACCAAGATGTAAAAGCCTCCAATGATTCTTTTACTCAGTTATTCAGGCAAATTTCAGATGAAGGAAACACCAGATATATCATCCCCTTACCAGAAAGAAACGAAGCGAAAGTATAATTTTCCCAGAAGTTCAGTATTACCTCCCGCGATATTGAACAATCCCTTCCGAAAGCTTACAAAAATAAGTGCTTTATCCGTCTTTACAAAAATTCCTACGGCTGCATCAGCTCATTTAGCGTTGCTTGGAGAATTTTTGATGACATCAGCTTCGGTCATCACAGACGAGAATTCTAAGCTCACCCAAACGATCGAAGAGTTCTTAGCGATGGAACTACCTAAATTCGATGCGCTGCTCACATCGCGGAGCACGTCATTACCATGAAGGAGCACGTCATCGTCCAACAAGGCAACGGTATTATCCACGTAAGCCATCGCAGCACATTCAGATGATTTAATCGTCGTCAGGAAAACAATTTTTTTTCGCGCGAATACCAACGGATGCAAAATTTGCACTCCTCCCGCCCAACCGACCGAGGGGCGCAAGCCCAATAACGTACGGCACGAGTCGCAGGGAACACAAACAAACAGACAAGTAAACGAAAACGACAGCTACTTGCGAGCTAGATAGGAAAGAATAGACACTTTTAGACTGGGAAGAGAAATCTCTGAACTAATCAGTCGGTAAAGATGATAATAATCAGAACAGAGGACTCGAAAGGGTTCATGCAAAGAAAAGTTAGTAGTACAGCGTTTAAGGAATAAAGGTAGATACTTTCTAGCAGGCCTGAAAGGTACAGGGAATTCGACTTGGGTCAATAGATCAGGCGAGTCTACATCACGATTTAGGAGCTTGTGCATAAAAACTACATCAAACATTATTGTACGGTTAGTAAGGGAAGGGAGGTTATTCAAAAGAAGCCTACTTGTGAACGAGGAAAGCTTGACGTTGTGGTCCCAGTTCAGACCATGAAGAACAAATAGTAAAAACTGCTTTTGCACAGATTTAATTCTCATTTGATGTGACTCATATTGAGGTGACCAAACACAAGATCCGTATCCCAAAATGGGGCGGACCAAAGAGGTGAAGGGGATTTTTGAAGTATAAGGATCGTTAAATTCTTTTGACCCCAATGCTTTGCCAACAATTGTGGGAACATCGGAGTTGAAAGTCAAACATAGGAGTTGAAAGTCAAACGAACATATAGCCCATCTGCATGCTGTTTTGCAACATTTGCGAGGAACTAAATTACGAATAAATCAGGTAAAATGCCCATTTTTTAAACGCCGAATACAATTCCTCGGAGATGACAAAATCCTACAGGGATAGAGCACGGGACACATTTGTGAGAGGGTTGCGCAGAGATTTACCACGCCTTCTTGGCATTAAAGAGCCAACAGACTTACCCCAGGCCTTACACTTGTGCCTCAAACTGGAAAATCAGACGTTCAGAACAAATTATGCCAACAATAGACCACATACCATGGACTTCCGAAGCTCAGAACATAAACCAATCCCGGCACCCCGTAGAATCCCACAAACGCAATATAACAACGTTTCTTATCGGCAACTTATGAGTTTCCCAATTCAATATCCACCTCCGGTACCTCCTCGGAGAATGTTCCAACAGCCAGGTCAATACCAACGACCACCGAACAATTTGGGTACAACCAACCACAATTTAGGCCCCAACAAACACCATTCAGACAATACTGGCATGCTCAACAGGCTCCGCCTCGTCCGACGGCTGCCAAACCTCCCGAACCGATGGATGTAGATCGCAGTATACAAACTAGAATAGTGAATTATATGAATAGACCTCAGGTTGACACAGGAAAAAGGCCACCCATGGCTAATACAAATCAGGATAGGAAAAGGCAAAGAATATTTAACACTCAAGGGGAAGAATGTCAGGAAATACTTGAACAAGAACATGCCGAGACCTACGCCACGACAATAAAATAGGAACAATACGAACAAACTATGACAGAATATACCACTCAAGAACAATTAGAAATAGAATTAGAAGACTATGTTGACGAAGGAACAGAGAACGCACTATACACCGACACAGGACTACTTCTTTTGGAATAAACCACTCCTCACTACCATATTTCGAATGTAAAGTGGTGAGCAATCAATCGTTCAAAATTTTAATTGATACAGGATCCAATAGAAATTACATTCAACCAAAATTAGTAACCAACCCCAATAATTAATGATTATCAAAGGGAAAATTAGAATACAGATTATGGTGATCTTCGTTTTTCCCCAATTAGCCGGCGCGCAAATAAAATTAACCAAAAAATAGTTTATTGTGTCTAGGTCAAAGTTGATGTAGTGTGTGCTTGCCTGCCCTTTACATGGGTATTTATTGGTTCTCTGAGCGCTGCGACGAACTCTGCATATAAGAGTATTCGGCAGCAACCGCTGAGAACATAAACAGTTTTAGGGCAGACAAGCAGTGGTTTTGACAATTGATGTACAATTTGATGAACAAAGCAAACATATGTTTTGGCGCTAAGGCCAAGTATTAATTTTATGTTGGTAGAGGCAGAAGGCTTTCTACTTAGAAAAGTTCTGCTCCGAATATTCACCCCCCGTTGGAAGGCGCAGGCTTTCAATAGGCTCGTCCAGAAGGGGCAGAACGGCTACCTTGCTGCCAGCTCTCTTGAAGACTCCCTTGGCCGTGCGAAGTATGGCTACTCTGCTGACACCATCGGCTCCCGGGATGACGGACTTGACTCGGGCAAGAGGCCACCTTAGAGGGGGTAGGTTTTCGTCCTTAATGATCACCACCGAGCCAGGTTGCAGGCTAGGCACTACGGTTTGCCATTTACCTCTTTCTTGCAGCAAAGACAGATATTCGGTGGTCCACTTCTTCCAGAATATTTGTTTCATCTGGGTCAAGCGCTGCCAACGACTCAATAAATTTGTTTTGAGATGACCCAAATCTGGCTCTTCAAATGCCAAATTAGGTTGCCCATGCAAGAAGTGGTTCGGCGTTAAGACATCCAGGTCGTCAGGATTTTCTGTAAGGAAGGAGAGCCGTCGAGAATTAAGCATTGCAGAGATTTCACATACTAGTGTTTGAATTTCATCAAGTGTGAAAATATAGGTGCCAGCGATGCGATAAAAATGATATTTGGCAGCCTTAACGGCTGCTTCCCATAAGCCTCCGAAGTGTGGAGAGCGGGGCGGAATGAATTTCCAGTCGATGCCATGGGAAACGCAAAGATTGGTGATAGCCGAAATGTGTGGATCTCCGAGAAATAAATCCCTGAGCTCGATTGCTGTGCAGTAACTTAAACTCCTCAGCGAAGCACGATTGTTGTATGATTTTGATGATTGGCAATGTTCCACTTTTAATGTCCTGAACTGTGAGCGGCCCTTTCGATCTTGCAGCGTCCTTGTTTTTAAGGTTGTAAAAGCGATACACGTAAGCGAAGATGCGCAGTAGCGTTCCGAATGAATTTTTATATTTCCAATCCATTGAAATATCTTGTTGCTTGGCCACCATCAGTACCCTGAGCCGCAGCTCCGGCAACACCATTGGCGTCTGAACGTCAGCCGGCCACTCCGCACTAGATTTTAGAAGAAACGGTGGGCCTGATTTCCAGAGAGCTGAATCCATAAGCTCCGAAGGCGAGCATCCACGTGATAAGATATCAGCTGGGTTTAATTTTGTAGGTACGTGGTGCCAGGTCATTCCTCCAGTCAATTGCTGGATTTGCGACACTCTGTTGGAAACAAAAACATTAAAATTTGATGGCAATTGTTTAATCCAAGCAAGGGCTATAGTTGAATCGGACCAGCAATGAACATTACATTGAACATTTAAATCTTTGGTAATTGTTGAGACGAGTTCGGCAAGTATGAGCGCCGCAGAAAGCTCGAGTTTGGGAATGGTCATGGAATTTAAAGGAGCAACTCTGGATTTTGAACAAATCAAATTGGTCGAGATGATGCCGTGCGATTCTGAGCGCATGTAAGCACACGCCCCGTAGGCCTCGATGCTCGCATCGCAGAAACCGTGAATTTCTATATTGGCTTGAAGCTGCAAAATGTATCGTGGGAATTTAAAATTGGCAATCTCAAACAGCTGAGAGGTCAGATCGCATGAAGCGTGAAGGGCCTGAGGCAAATTTTCATCCCACTCCAGCTTTTCTTTCCACAGCGATTGCAGGAATATCTTTGCCCTTGTGATGATAGGCGAGATGAGTCCTAATGGTTCGTACAGCTTTGCAAGGATTGACAGGACCATGCGCTTTGTGATGGGTCCTTTAGTCGAATTTTGAGCGACATTGAATAGCAAATTGTCCGTGCTGGGATCCCATACTAAACCAAGAGTTTTAGTGACATCCGTGCCATCATGAAATTTAAGCAATTTTTCGCAGTCGGCCTCCGTTTCTCCTTCTAGCACAGTGAGCTCGTTAGAACACCATTTTCGAATTGGAAAGTTACTGCGGCGTAGAAGCTCTTTCACTTGGCGCTTGATTTCAATCACTTCCTCGATTGTGTCTCCTCCTGAGATGAGATCGTCCACATAGAAATCCTGCTGCAATGTGCCAGTGCCTAAAGGAAAGGATTCTTGTTCATCAGAGGCGAGTTGCTGCATGGCTCGAATTGCTAAAAACGCCGCAGACTTGGTCCCATATGTGACTGTTTCCAACTTGTAGACTTGAACTTCCTCGCCTGGGTTGCTTCTCCACAAAATGCACTGCAAGAAATTATCTGGGTGAGATATCCGCACGCATCGGTACATTTTGCAAATATCACCGCAAAGGGCAACTTTGCGACATCGAAATCGAAATAGAATGCTAAATATTTTCGGCTGGATGGTGGGGCCTGCCAATAGTAAATCGTTTAGCGAAACGCCAGTGCTTGTCCTTGCGGAGCCATCGAATACCACTCTCAATTTAGTAGTTGTACTGTCCAATTTCTGAACGCAATGATGAGGTAGAAAGAATTGTGGAAATGTGGTTTGTATTGATGATAGAGACATATGACCCAAATCGATATATTCTTGAATAAACACCTCATACTGAGCCTTTAGCTGTGGGTTTTGAGCCAACCTTTTCTCTAGGTTGAGAAATCTTCGCATTGCCATTGGGAACGAGGCTCCAAGTTCAGAAAAACTTTGCCTTGCTGGAAGGCGAACCGAATATTCTCCGGACTGAAGACGACAATAGTTGGCCAAGAAATGTTGTTCGTAACGAAGATCATCGGACGAGATTGACTGGGACGAAAAATAATCAATATCGACTTCCCAAAAACGTTTGACAAGATCATTTAATTCTGAATTTTCGGTGGCAGTTGATCTGGCGCATGCTGCCAAAACTGAGCGCCCAGCCAAAGACCTTGCTAAAGCACCGGATACAATCCACCCAAATCTCGTCTCATAGAATCCCGGCAAATATTCTCCCAACAAAACTTTTCCTGAGCCTAGCAGATCAAAAAAGTGCGATGCTCCTATTAGCAAGTCGACCTTTTGTGGCCTGAAGAAATGTGGGTCTGCCAGATTCAAACCGTTGGGTATTTGCCAATCCTTAGCATCCAGACTGAAATGCGGCTGCAAGTCCGTAATTGTAGGAGTGACGATCGCAGAGAACGAGGCACTATAGCTCGCATCTTGTGATCGCGCGATGATATCTACCGATTTGTTGGATGCTAGAGAAATGTTCCCAACACCATTGAACTGAACGTCTGAAGCGTTAGACTTTAACTGCAACTGATTGATGAATCTCGAAGTAATAAGATTTAGCTGGGAGCATGAATCTAGAATGGCTCGACAAGGAAAGTATAGTCCGGACCGGCCTTTGACATACACTATAGCAGTCGCCAGCACAACGTAGTCATCGGATTGGGATTTTGGGCTTGCAAGAGGAAGGGTAGGTGTTAAATTTGTTAACAAGGCGACTGGAGATTGTGCCGATTCTTGTGGTTAGAACGATGGTGTCGAGGCATGTACTGGAGGATTTGGAGACATGTGCAACAATGTGCGATGCTTAGCTTGGCATGGCTTACATTTGCCAGAATTACATTGCTGCAATGAATGACCTCATCTCAGGCAGTTTAAACAAAGAAATCTTTTCTTGGCTTCCTTATAACGCGCATTTGCCGAGAGATTTAAAAAAGCTTGACATTTGGAAATGTAATGATCAGTCGTATTACAAAAATTGCAACAAACTTGAGAATTTTGGGACGTGACCAGTATTGACGGTTTACGTTTTATAAATGTTTTTCCCACCTGATGGCTAGGCTTTTGAGTTACCATAGCATTTTCCAAATTTTCCATCATCCGACATCTTTTCTCCAAAAAGGATGACATATCCGGGCATGTAGGAAGCGTTGTTGTTGAAAGGCTCTCCTCCCACTTCACCTGCGTGCGTTTGTCCAATTTGCGAGATATGATGTGAATGAGTAATCCATCAGAAATTTCCGACATTGTAGCCAAGGACTGAAGAGACCGCAGATGTGCGTTTATGTTGTCACTTAATTGACGTAAACCAGTTGATGAGCCTTGTTCCACCTCTTGCAACCCGAAAATTGACTTGACGTGTGCCTGAAAATGCATAAGTTTATTATCAAATCGAGCTTTTAACAGATCCATCGCCTGGTCATAATTTTCTTCTGAAAGTTCGAGTGAGCGAATTGTATCTAATGCCGCTCCTCCCAAACTTCCACGAAGATGCTGAAACTTTTCGATTTTGGGTATCCGACGGTCTTTGTCCACTATGCTGATGAACATTGAATAAAATTCCGGCCAATCCATATAGTCGCCATTAAATTTTGGCAACTGCAAATCTGGCAACCGAGACCGATTGAATTCAGCAAGAAACGATGTGGTAATTTCTTGCGAATTCTGA